>JAGDQP010048828.1:0-14653 GCA_022664845.1 Lepisma saccharinum
ATAATAATTTGTCAAAAACCAATCCTGAATTAGATTTTTCGTCCTCTTACTCATTCTATATAAGTATTATTAAATCTGTTATAAGCAAATAGAAGACGTATGAATAATTATGTGCATATCATGATGAAATATTAAAACTTGCACAACTATATGTACTGTAGATTAAGTTGCGATGCCAACATATTATTTCCTTTATATATATATCATGTTTTTTTTGTAGTATATATGTGTTTTTATTTGTTTCATTTGTGTGTATAGGACAAATATAACATATTCAAGTGTATCACGGACATAACTTTTTTTTTAGTTTTTTCGTTGTTTTTTTTTTTTGCTTTTTTTTTTAAATTTTTTTTTTTCTGTAGTTTCGTATGTCATGTAATGTAACTTATGTAAGCCTATTGTAATAGGGACTAATATCCTGTAATAGGTACCAAATAAATAAATAAATAAATATAGTCCGACCGAAGTGACTTGAGAGCTGAGCCCCATTTATTTACATTGCTTCCAGCAACATTCTACCTTCTAATGATATTACTTTACAGTGTTGATCTAGTCCAGGCATTGCTAACAGCAGGCTCACGGGCCGCATGCGGCCCGTAATGTAATTTTGTGATGTCCGCACAACTATATTAAAAGATAAAACACTATATTAAATTGTAATATGCAATTAAATGTAAGTTACCCTTACCTTTACAATTAGGTATTTTATATTGTGGACTTGAGACTTCCGGTCTCTTAAGTCTGAGTGCCCTCCAAGCATTCACCTGATGTGACTGAGGAAATCCTTACGAAAAGGAGGCGAATACCGGGATTATATTACGGTGATGTACGAATTACCATGTAGCCTCCAACAAACCGGGATCAATGAGGTGAATATCCTTCCCTGTGTTCGTCCGGTGAAACTGAGAAAATACCTTACCTTGAAGCGACAAACACCTGGTCGGATATTCTGGGGTGGCGTAGCTGAAAGGTAGAGATAAATAGGGAATTGACCCTAGGAATCCAATGGAATAATAAGCTCAGATCTGAGAAAAAACGTGGGTTTATTAACTCTAGAACTGAACTACTAATCATGGGAAAACGGGCAGGACGAACCCCACCAGCGGCAATGAGTTTCATATCACAGTTCCACTTATCAGAAAGAGGGCTCAGACAGGGGTCGCTGGCTCCGACGTTCCCAAATACCAACAAGTCTAAAAACTATCCATAGAACCAGCTAGCTCGCTAGTTAAAAAGTGACGCCCATTTCATTTTGTCCCACAGATGACTGACTTTGTGATGTTCAAAGTCTTTCAAGGCTTTGGCTGGACGGACAGGTCAGAGACAGCAGGATCTGCCTAAATTGATCGATGTGACGCAGACTAGAAGTGATCTCTCCTAGCTCAACTCGGTAGAATCTCGCTAACCAATCATGACTTCTGCCTTGTTGTCTCGGTATTTATGTCCAATCCGGAAATGCAGGAATTTCTACCGTGTTGAACCAACGACCCTGGCGTTACAGTGCAAATAGTTTCATGTCTGAGCTGGCGGCTTCGAAATGTGTTATTCATCCTGTCTACAATATTATTATCCTAGTTGAAAAATGATTTAACAAAGATAGTAATTAAATATTGGGTAAGTACAAAACTTCTACTCGTTTTGGCCTAAGAAAAAAATTAGCAAAAGTCTCAAATAAAAATTCAAGTTTTACCCGTTTCGAGATATCAAGAGTTACCGTAGACTGACCTCGCAGATAGTGATACCAGGGCGTGAATCGGCAGCCACGCAATCGGGGAATATTAGAGCAGGCACAGGTACTGAGTATAGACGAGCAGACAAAGACAGCGTATCATGCTGCAGAAATGGACACCGATAAGAAGCACTGTTTACTTTTTCTGTTGGAAAATGTAGTAATTTGGCCGCAGCCTGCCGCAATATTCGGTGCATGTCCAGGATTGAAGGGACAGAGGATTGTAGTGAATGGGAAAACATAATGTTATTACTCTTTATACAGTACCGTCCTCTTCCCCCATATAGAATGTAACAGTGTCTCAGAGAGGCGATTACTGACTCTTCGGCTCATAATGTCTTCAGTCGTAACGGACGATAGTAAAACATACTGATATAACATCGATATCAAACTAATGCTTCCTTTGACTGAGACATGGTTAAAAATATAATTGATTCCTAATGAATGTTAGCGAAATCATTGAAGATGGCAACACGTCAGAATTAGCTTAACAACAACCCTGTTAATCCATTAATAAAGATTCCATTACAGATACATTAACTAAATTGGGGTTTGAATGTGAGAGCAGAAATCTAGAAGGCCGTGAATTACAAAAGTGACATTCTGGGTAATAAATACGCATTTATTGGAATCTTTCGCGACTGCTACGCCGTTACACTATTATTATTTTTTTGTCCAGTTGGCTGGAAAATGCCAGGAAGAAATTTTCTCTACAGTTATGCAGGTATTTATATTCAGATTGTGAACCTGTGTAAAAATAGAGAAATTTTCTTCTAAGCATTCTTTGCTTGAAAGGTTTTGGAAACTGAAAGGTTTCTGAGTTTTGTTAGCCTTGTTTCATTCAGTTACTTTCCTGGCTTTTTGCAGGAAACTGGACAAAATGTTTTCCTTTACTTCCTCCAGTTAATAGCCTTGTTTAAAATACAATATTACCTTTAGATTACATGTACACTATTTCACTCTGTTTTAATTAACAAAGACACAATGTTTTTATTATAATAAACATTTTCAAAGTCGCTTAGTAGTTTCCAACATGTATATCAGCAGGTTTATCAATTGTTATACTGTTTATTTCTGGAACTTTCCTTGATATATTCAGTAATATATCTAGATTTTTCCAGGAATGTTCCTGATTTTTTAAATAGTGTACTACTCTCTCATTCTTTATGTTACCCAGGTAGTGATGTCTCAGCTATGCTATAAGCAGAATACGTAATAATATGTGAGAATGTCAAGATTAGAAATGAATTGAAACTAGGTGTTGCCTTGTCGCCACTACGATTTAACTTTGGATTAAAACATGTGATTCTACATGTGAAAGAGGCGCGAAACGAAGCGCCCCACGCTCAAACAAACAGCGAGAATATCTGACGCAGAATATTCAGGAGATTGAGGAAAACGGCAAGACAAATAACATACGAGATCTGTACAAAGGGGTAAACTCGCTAAGAAAAGGTTACCAGCCGAGGTTAGGAATGATTAGAAATGAACGTGGAGATCTTCAGGCAGATCCGACTAAAATTGTCGATGTGTGGAAAAGTTATTTCGATAAACTTCTTGATATACACAACGGGGAACAAACAGAGGAATTTGAAATCCATACAACAGAACCGTAGATTCCCGAACCTAGCGAGATCGAGATCGTATTGTCGGTAAAGAAATTGAAAAACTTCAAATCACCAGGAATAGACAATATTCCAGCTGAATTAATTAAAACAGGAGGAACGGCACTAATCAAGGAACTACATAAATTGATCAGTGCTATATGGAGAAAGGAGGAGCTCCCAAAGGAATGGAAAACATCAATAATTGTTCCGATTTAAAAAAAAAAAAAAAAGCGATAAATCGGACTGTATCACGGAATCTCGTTACTTCCAATCTGTTACAAGGTATTAAGTAATATTCTATTAACACACCTAAGTGTATACGTAGATGAAATAACTGGAGATCACCAATGCGGATTCAGAAGAAATAGATCCACGTTGGACCACATTTTCGCCTTGAGACAAATTTTGGAGAAGAAATGGGAATACATTGAGACGGTTTATCAGCTATTCATTGATTTTAAGAAAGCATATGATTCTATCAAAAGGAAAAAGTTATACAGTATCCGGATACGATTTGGAATTCCGAAAAATTGGTTCAACTAGTGAAGATGTGTCTCAGCGACCCCATAAGTAGTGTACGCATAGGTAATAACACGTCAGATAGTTTCAAGATTCGCTACGGATTGAAACAAGGCGATGCCTTGTCACCACTACTGTTTAACTTTGCGTTAGAATATGCGATTTTAAAAATTAAAGGGGACAAAAATGGACTAGTATTGAATGGTTTGAATCAACTGTTTGTATACGCGGATGATGTAGATTTAATAGGGGACGATATAGATGCACTACAAAACAACCCCGATGTCTTAGTAGAAGCGCGCGATGAGATAGGTCTAAGGTAAACATAGACAAAACAAAATACATGATAACAAGCCGTAACACAGGGAATGAAGGAAATAAAAACATAAGAATTAGTTATGAGGTCAAAGAGAAAGTAAACAAATTTAAATACTTGGGAGCATATGTAACAAGCAAAAACGAGGTAACAGAAGAAATAAAAAGTCCCCTAGTATCGAGCAACGCATGTTTCTATTCAGTCCAAAAACTTCTAACGTCGCGATTAATAACAAGGAAATTGAAATTAAAAATATACAGAACGGTTATTCTGCCGGTAATACTTTACGGTTGTGAAAGTTGAAGTACGACCCTAGCAGATGAACAAATTACGTGTGTTTGGAAATAAGGTTTTGAGAAAGATATATGGGCCGAAACGAGACGAGATGACTGGAAAGTGGAGGAGATTGCATAATGAATATCTCCACAGACTGTAAGTTCACCAGATGTTATAAAATTAATGAAATCGCGACGACGAAGGTGGACAGACCATGTAGCTCGGATGGGGCCAAAACGAAGATTATAGTCTATCCTGGTTGGAAGGCCGGATTGAAGGAGACCATTAGGAAGACCGAGACATCGTTGGGAGGACAATATTAGAAGATATCTTTGATCATTAGGTGTTTGTGATAAAAACTGGCTATTGCCCAGGATAGAATCCAAAGGCGAACGTTTGTTACTGCGGCAATGAACTTACGAGTTCTATAAACCATAGAGTTAGTTAGTTAATAATTGAAAGCAAAGCATGGGGCGCGCCAATTGAAGAATTTATAAAGTGACTGTATATGAGAGCGCGCCTCATATTTCTCCTTTTAGTCATGCATAAACATTTTTTTTTACTTTTTAGTAAGAATTTTTTAAGAGAAGTTTTTTAAAAAAAAACGTTTTTGTTATTATTTTATTTTCGAGTGTTCGGATACTTGTTATCAAGTTGATAGTTTGTGATCCAAATCCTAAAGTGTTCTGCAACCTGTCACACGCAACATTGTTGCAGGCTAATATTTATTTTATGATGAAAAAGTTCATATGAAAAATACTAAAATATGCTTTTAATTTATATAAATATATGAAAGTAAGAATGGAATATTGTATGGTCACAAGACTTTACGTCGCTGTGAAAAATTTCATCATTGTATGACGTCGGGAAATGAGTTAAATTAACGTAGCACGATTTGAGGACACCACGAACCATTGTGAACTAAAGAAAATTCTGTAAAAAGGAGCTAACATTGAATGACTTAAATCAACTGTTCGATTACTTGGATGATGCAGATTTAATAAGGGCACAATAAAGACGAACTACAATGTAACACAAATGTAGTAGTAGAAGCTTGAGAGGACATAGCCTACAGGTGAACGAAGAGAAAACAAAATATATGATACGCTTCCAACAATACCCTTCCAAACATAGTTTTAGCCATCTGTCCTACCGAGTTGGCTAAAGTGGTGAAGTGGGAGAGTGAATCAGAAAGAACAGTTTCTCAAATCTCAGCTACTTCTTAACAGCACATAATCACCTGATTTCCTCCCTTCCACTTGTCTGGATAAACTGAACGAGTTTCATCGAACCATTTCTTGTGTTTGTCGCATTTTGTCCAGTCTTCTATAGACATTGTATCTTCATGCAATGTTAGTACAAGACAAGCAAAGCTCCAAACGGCGAAACGAAGAAGAACAAATCTTCTGAGCGCCATCCGCTTAGTACCTTGAAATTTCTTTCTGTAGTTTTCTTTTTTTTTCAATCCAATATTTTGGATGGTATAAAAATGATTGTTACCCTTCTTTCCGATGCGTTTTGGTATTAATGAAGTTGGAGTCGATAGAAATGAGTTCAATAAATCATTTTGAGACATTACTTCGTGATCATTTTCTCATGTAGTATGACTGGGTATACAGGGTTCTGGTATTTGGAGGATGGGTTTTTTGGATTTAGTAGTAACATTAGATGTATTGGCTTGTAGTGTTGGAAGATGACTTGGTATTTCTTTCTCTATAACTTCAACTGGATAATATTACGGTTTACTGAGATTCTGGAACGGTTTGCTGAAGTTGAGAACAGTTGACATAACAATAAAATGTGCGCCATCTTACCCCCCCCCCCCCCCGTCGATATAATTTTTTTTAGATAACTAACCAGATGGCAGCACTGTCTTAAATGTTGTCCGCCCCACCTTATATTTTTTGGTCCCTCGATTAAATATCTTTACCTTTGATCAGTGTTCCAAATAACGAAGTACGTAATATTTTACTTACATTTATTAGTGAATATATTTCTCATTGAATCAATTCTAATTTTCTTCTCTTTTTCTCTACAGGTAAGACAGATGTTCTACCAAAGTATTAGGAGTCATTTCCGGTATAAATTACCAGTAAGTACTGACTCTGATGTGCTACGTAGGAGTAGGTTTAAAAATAGCTTTTCACGTGAATTGCCTGGCCTTCTGGTGAAGTTTTCATTAGCTGATGTCTAAGAACACTATTTGTCATTTGAAAATGGAAGACTATATCCATTTCAGAGTATCAGACGCTAACTGCAAGGGATACATACGGCCATTATGAACACATGAAGTAGGTCATCTTCGCATCTTCCCATTAATAGGAAGGGAAATTATGTGAGATATTAATTTGAACAGGAAATTCTTCTGAAAAGCATTGCAGAAGTTAACTTTGATATAACTTTATATTTTGGAAGTGCTAATGACCCTCTCAGCATAGTGTCGAGAGGATAAGGTTATACGCAATTTACATATATCAACTTTCTCCGAATCCACATGAATCCTTTCCCATTTAAACATTTAGGATTAGATCGAAGATGGCAAACTTCATCATGGCGGCTATGATGCGCATATTCCCTCATACTCATGTAAAAATGTGTTGTTGTTTTTTTTTAACTCACAAAATCCTCGTGAAATTTGGACATTTTGAGTTCTACTCAAGAAATTATACAATTTTTATTCATTCATTCACGTAAATAATGCCTTAACAACCGAAAAATATACACAATTCTTCTTTAACAATCTATCATCAGACTCGCGTAACAAGGAGAATGTTTGAATGTAGTACACTGAATCCTCCATAGATTAAATCAAACGTACGAACATAGTTTGTCATCTAGTGGGAGAAATACGAACTACATGATCACACGGGCATTCATTGGGTGCGTTATACGGTATTCGTGGTGAAATTCTTTGTGATGACAAGTCTAACACGTGAAATTATATATGGTGACCTCTGAATAGGCAAATGCGTAAGAAGTATGTAAAAATTAGGGATTTTAAATATATATGTAATTAACAATATTTGCAGATTCTTGTTTTTTCAAATGAAATGCACTTCAAAAGAAATTAGCAGCATGCATTAATGTAAGGCTTAAAGTTTTAAAATGGAAATTATTTATAATTTTGTTTATAATTTTCGATAAGCAATAAATGGTACACCATTGCGATTCACCAATGTTGGCTTTCCTGCTGCAGGGCCTGTTGCCTACTTTCCAACTGCTGCAAGTATAGGTCCGCAGTGATGATTAGGTCCGGTGGTAACATTTACTTGACCACTTGGGGACTGGTCCACCAGATGTCCACCATAGTCTTGCGTGGATGTGACGCACAGAGTCCCACGATGACAACCATTGGTTGGCATGCTTGGTAATCACATGCAGGGCCCACTTTTCGTTCCTGGTGAGCACTCGATCGAAAATGGGCGTGTTGCGGTGCTGGGAAATCAACGACAAATAGGCTGTCACTCGTTGGTCCTTGTTGGCTTCCGACAGTGTGTGGGGTACTCACTTCTTCAACTTGTACGGTCTCCCGATGCAGTGCAGTTGAAGTCTGACTATATCGTCAGGAACCTTGAAACGTTCGGCAAGCTTACCAGATGTTTGGCTGTTGTCCTCTTCTATGGGCGCCTGCAGGACCTGCTGACGGAGTTTACCTCGTGACCTGAGTTTCTAGAACCAATGTTTTATGATGCGTTGATGTAGCGACTTAATTCGTTTTGCGGACATGCCCACCTTGAGTTATAAAATGGACAACCACGAACGAGCTGTTTCGACATCTTTATTTACCTTCGCCACTACTCGAGCTAAGATTGATGTGAGTGCGCAAAGCGCCTGTCTTGGTTACGGTTAATGTTCCCAATCCGATCGCCTTCAGCACCTAAGGCACTTATTTTCGTACCAGTGATCACGTCTTTCCATACGACCTCAAAAGTGCACGATATTTTTTCCTACCTTGTATAAATTTACATAACTTAAGGCACAGATTTAACACACAACTTTACGAGTACATTTCAGTGAAGATTAAAATAAGGCAACCAATAGCACCACCAAAAGAATATAGAGTCATTTTTAGTCCTATTGTACGAAGGAAGTGATAATAATTACATTCATTTTAAGAACTTAACATGCAAAATAGAAGAAGTTAGTAAACTAAGTGGTCATATTGAGCTATAAGTTCAGTAGCAACATCTCTTGACGACAACTTGAAATGCATTGTAACAAATAGTGTCATGTTTAATGTCTGTTTGTTGTTCGTACAAATAGAAGCGTAATTTATACTTACAAGCAAACATACTGATGGGGCAGAAAAAAACTTCTAAATTTCTTTCTTCCATCACGGTTAGAATATCAAAATATGTGCACATGCAAATTTAGGCAACTCGAGAGCCATTACTTTGGGAGATATCGATGTTATAATAGTCAGATTCTTGTTTCTGAAAAGTGAAGAAAAAGTGTGGGGATACCCTTATATTTGTAAAATAGTGGAAGAAATGAAAAACAAATACATAGTAATGGGCACTGAGTGGAATGCACTACCTGTTATAGGGTATGTCCTTCCCGGCCGCCATCTTGAAGTTCGCCATATTGAATCTAGATTGGTTTCTTTAAATGGGAAGGTGGTCGTGTAATATATCATTCTGGGCTAGAATTTTACGGGAAACACGTTTTTGAAGTCAGTTTTGTCTTAAATGTATTATTGTGAGATATAATGGTGTCTAACCTCAGTATGGGCTAATGTTGTTTGCTTGTTAGTAATACAGTGCTTATTTCACAGGTGTAGAGTATTTTGAAATCAACTATTTTCTTATGATTAGTTATAGTGTTTAATATTTTAACTCCTGACTGACAACACATATGGTAGGACTATTTTTATAGTCAACATATGAGTAAATATATAAATCTGAAATTTTACGAACGAACTTTTTGTTCTTACTAACAGCAAACAGGCACTAAACTGAGATCAAAAAGTCCTCATGTTACAGAATAATACTTCTTTCTAGTGTTCATGTGCAAAAATTCTTTCCTTGTTTTGTACATTTTGAAGGAGTAACGGAGGGGGGTAAAAGAATTTTCGTGGGATTTTTCGTTTTTCCATCACTAACAATAGAAATGTCTAAGCTGAACATTAACCCGCCTTTACACTTTGTCGCTTACTCGGCATTACAAGGCCATGAAGCTTGTATAAATTGTTAAAAATGCCTGTTAAAGCACAAGAAAGTATTTCTTAATAAGTAATATTAGCAGATGTGATCTTTATGAAAACAAATGTTCGCTGCGAGTCTTCAAATAATCATCAAGGCTCCAAGGGTCCTTTGATTTACAGTTAATTCTGGTTATGGTCCGGTACTTTGTTTCGAATTAGCTCTGAGTTCTTACCATCTTATACAACCCACTGTAAAACAACTGCTATGCGAGGCAACACAGACAGACGGACAAAGCGGAAATATAAAGTCCTGCATTATTAGTAACAGCTCGCGCTATGCTATCAAGGAACTTAGAAAAGGCATCGAGGTATACAGCACGCTGGAACAAAAGAAAACCATTCTGCACATGCGTATTGTAAAGATTGTTGCTTTCACATACACTTCGTTTCTTTCAGCATATTACGAGGCCCGTAACCTCCAAAAATATGAAGGGTAAATTTAGCATGATTATACAGAGGTATGTTTGTCTATGGATATAGATCAATTGTAATTAGAAATCTTCAAACTTAAACTATATTTTGTACGGACCGTTTTGGTAACTATCGATTTCAGATCGTCTTGATTATACACAGTAAAAGACGGTTTCACAAAACTGAGAAAATTTTCTTATCTGTGGACCGAGAAACAATTTTCTCAGAAATGAGATAGCAGTCTCATTTTGAAAGTGATAATGTGCAGGTTTGAAGTAAGAGCACTGGTACAATCTTATCTTAAATGAAAATAGTGATATCTCATTTCTAAGAAAATTGTTTCGCAATGTACACAGATAAGAACGTTTTTCCCAATTTTAAGAATTTAAAATCCACTAATATCCATGTCTTCAGACGGGATTTTTACACACAAAATTGTACACAGTTTCAACTAAAGGAAACACTCGTACAGTCACTGAAGTAAGTACTTCGAGAGTCTAGCAATTATTTAATCTATGATATAGCATTGAGTTTCTATTTATGGACTAGATAGACACCCTTTAGGCTAAGCCTGGCACATACCATTCCTCAGCCATGTCACGACTTAATTGTGACGGTCTGTCTAGCTCACCAATATAATTTAAATAGAAAAACTAAATGCTAGTTTTTATTGAACCCCAGTAGTACTTACTCCAGTGACTGTACGGACCTTTTAGGCCAGCGTCCTCTATATTTTAATTCAAGATATCACCAAGTTGGCATCATTATGCTGTGTTAACACCAGAACTCGAACCCGAGACTATTCGCTCCGAAAGCCAAAGCGATAATCACTCAGCTAATCACAAGCTCAGCCTTCGTATTTAAAAGTTGTAAAATGTTGAACGACACAAGACAAGATGAGTCTCATTAGAGCTTTACAAAAACAAGAATTCTGCCAGAATTTGCAGTTTGTGGGGTGTAGAGATGAAATTGAGAGGATGGAAATAGATTTTTGCAGTGTTTCTATCGATTTTTAACCATAAAAAATTCTAAGTTGGGCGTGTCTGTTCGAACATTTGTTGGGAAAATCTAGCAGAATCTGTCTAAAAAAAAAATAGTTTACAGAAATGAATTAATAGAGAGTGAAATTGAAGAAAAGACAGCAAGAAGTTGAAAAATTCATACAACGATATTGCCGTGGCCAGGACTCTAACCGAGACATACCAGTTGTCGATTAGGTATTTTATCACAGTACCATCACCACACAGCCAACTTTCTGTATATAAGGTAAAGCCGGGAGAGATTACGCATAATTAAAAAAACAAACTAAGATTTTACTTTTTATGCAAATCTTTCAAAAATTACTTAATATATTATTTAGCATCTTATACACAATTACGTACAGAGAATTAATCTTTATTATAATTCATTGAATGCTTAATATAATGATATTTGAAAGCCTTTGATTTGCGCAATCTCTCCTACTAGGATAGATAAGATTGCGCACATGGAAACTGCGCATGAGAATAAAATAACATGCGATAGTACGAACAAAATAGAAACTACTTTTTATGCAAAATATTAATAACTGTTGTCTTACAAACAGTTATTAGCTAAACCATCCCGAATATTCCTAATAAATATTAGATTTCTTACTCTTGGTAATGTTTATAAACTTTTCTGATACAATCGTAAGTGGACAGAGGAAATAATTGACTTTGTGTGGTGATCAATGAACATATGTGAAGGAGGATCAGAACCAAAAATGACACCGAAAACTAGCCCTCATTTATAATTAACTTACCTTAGCTTATTCACTTCTCCTTCACTCGTAACACGTCAGCCTCATTTACAGAATCTGCGCAATCTATCCTACCGTGCAACCGGTTTACCTTATAGAAACATTCCTCGTGCCTCGCCCGGTACTTGAGTAGAATATCCATTCGAGAATTAGAAGATTCAGGTTCGAGTCCCGGTCTCGACAACGGCTAATATTTTTCTATATTTTCTGCAACAGTTTCCCTCACACAGTCTTTGTGTGAACATACAGGATGTCACTGATAAAATGGCACAATTTCGGTGGGGGAGGGGGCATTATTTACATCAAAACAAGAGAAAAGTTCTTTTCAAGAAATTTCGAAAGCTGCTTCGTTTCAGCGTTTAAAGTCACGGATCGTTACAAATGACGTCATATCTCGACAAGTAATGCCGTAAGCGGGATCGGCATAGGAAATCACACTCAAAGTAGTTTCCAATACATCTATTTAAGTTATGTGTATGATTGGTGAATACAACTTAGAGGGTATTTCTATGCTTGCCCTATTAAACCATTTAATTCTTTGACAACGAAATTCTTAGGTGGCAAAACCTGTCAGCAGTTCAAAAGCAAATATTCCACCTACCCCCAAATTCTCGAGCACTTCCCAGCCTTGAACTTTATTTATGCCGTTTACACATCTCAGGCTCAGACCTAGATAGGGTGAAGATATTGGAAGATAGTCCAGTGCACTTGTGTCCCCCGCATTTGCCTGATATGACTGAGGAAAAACCATGAAAAACCCTCAGTCAGCATGGTCTCCAACTATAACATTTTTTTCCGATAGAAACTATGCAAAATTCTATTTCCAGACCGCTAAATTTGACTTTATATACTCCCAAACTGAAACTTGGTTCTCAGCATGATTGCTCTTTTCGTTGGACAAAGTCGTGTCTGTCGTCTTGACAACAGAGGTTTTTAAGGTCAGGACTTAAATAATTCTTACTTTGAAACAGTGGTTCAACCAGAGAGGGAGCGCGCGTTACGCGAGCCCCATCCTCAAGGTAAAATACTTACCTTTTTTTATAGCATTATTTTAACAATCTGCCTGAGGAAAAGCTTTCATTTATTTACGGACATTTCTAATTTATCTAGAAATATGCATTTTGGTGAATACAAGGGTCATATTCCATTGTAAAACTTAGCAGTGTAAGGGGATGTATATAAAAGGTGAGAAATTCACGTGGTGGGAAAATGTTGAAAATGTCTATTCCACCTCCTGCCCTTCCTCAAGCAAATCCGCCACTGCGTGGAAAATAATTTATTTAAATTATTACATTAATATGCATATTTAATTTAGCTAACCAGCACCTGTGGTCCAGTCGCGGATCTTTGGACGCTACTGGTGACGATCAACCTGACCGAGGTTTTCCAGGGTGTTCCTCCGCTGTCACAAGAATGCTTACTAGTGAGATCAAAAGTAAGGTTGCTCCCCCCCCCCCGACTTTTGCCCCCAAAAGTTTGTTCGCCAAGAGACATCATCCCTCTGACATGTGATGGTTTTATACCACAACGGAATTTTTCAACCCACATAAAAGATTCCTTTTACTGGTAAAATAGAAAAATATGTATTTTTTAAAGATTTTCCGTTTGAGCTATAAAACTACTATAGCCGAACTTGGCTTCTTACATTAAAATCAAAACTGTATTTTGTTTAGTTATTATTTCAACACTAGATGGTTCTACTTGACACGTAATTAATCTACACGTATATCGTGTGGTTTAAAACAACTTGTACATAGATTGTGTTTCATATAAGAAAAAATATTTAGTAGAATTGAATCAGCGTTAATAATTTAATGAAAAATAATTATTTTATGCAAGTTTATTTCTTTATTTAGGATTTCTCAATGAAATTTAATTGCAACAAACCTTGAAAAATCTTAAGGGTGATTTGAATAATTAAATTTTTTTTCTGAATTCGGATGATCCTTCACTGTTAAAAGACACTAAATCAAAATTACCCATTTTTCGTTTTTCCCCTTTAATCTATGCAAGAGACCGTGTTCCAACGATCTATATTCAAAGGGACTGCAAATGACCTTTCGATCATAGCAATTCAATGTAACTAGATTTACAGTGCATGTTAAAACGCACTAAAATCATTGACTTGTTCCTTTTTAACAAAGGAAGTATCAATACATGGATAAACGCGATATCTGAATTACATCGAGATGTTCTCAATAGATAGCAGCTGTGTATGTGCCTAGTTATTCTGTGAGTATTCTGAAGTTGACTTGACCTACGTTGTACGAAAAGATGAATTATACAGAAATTCTGTATTTGTTTTTTCGATTGGCGAATCATGCGGGAGCATAAATGTGTAAATAAAATTTGGAACTTGGTTAACCGTTGTTCTGTTATGCCAATTTTCTCGTAGGGTTTTTGTTAATGCGTTGCTTAAGCTAACACAATAAATAATATTCATTATATTCCCGAACTTCTGCGCCAAATTTATTATTTTCTACAGGAAAAAAAAACATTTTTAAATAAGGTGCCTATCAGCGCTGAGAAGTTAGAAAACAATCTATTAATATGTAAATCACACCCATCTGACTCAAAATACTGGCTTGCCTAAAAGAGTAAAACACGTTCAAGAAAGTGGAAAGATTCAAACAGAAACACATTTCGCTAGATAGCAGCAGTCTTGGGTAAGTTACTTGTAAAAATGTAACGCGTTACAAGTTAGTTTACTGTGCCTTAAAATGTAACGCGTTACTTGCCCCAGAAAAGTAACTTTTACCCTACTTGGAAAGTAACGCGTTACTTTTAGGTCCGAAACTTTGAATATGTAAAA
>JAGDQP010048829.1:0-14653 GCA_022664845.1 Lepisma saccharinum
ATGCTAGTGAGATATAATTGGTAATATTTTTCTTTTATTGCAAATTACATGAAGTGGAGGGGTATTCGGAACCCGGAAGCCATTTCCGGATTTCGGAACACGTTGCACTAATAAAGGTGGCATTTCAATGCTAGAATCCACATTTGAATTCCATAATGTTCCGGAATTACAAACACACCCTAGTAAGCATATTTCACAACAAACGTATTTTACTCTGGGTGGCAATATGGGTCAGATGATACAAATTAGGATTGGGCACGTTGATACGAAAAAAAATAGACAGGATATTCAGCGTTTTAATAGATTAGAACTACATAAGCGGTTTACGTAGTAACTTGGAGTGTTCAATGCTCATATTGAAAAGACAATAATTTTGATCTGAAGGTCTGAAATATGTATTTTATGTTCTTTCTTGTGTTACTGTTTTTCTAGCTTTTCCTTTAGACATGGTCGATGTTAGTCGTGCAAATGGTTGGCGCTTTACATCTTTTGTATAGCTGATATGTGAAACGGACATCTGAAGAATTTGGACCCTATGAATGTAATGCTTCAGGAGTTATTTCAGATAATTCTCGTTACATATGTGACTAATATATAAATTTTATCTTAGGGAATTGACATGCTGTCTATGGGAGATGTTGATATTGTTGCCCATTATTACATGTCTTGGTATACTCTTGATGGATGTCTGAAAGGCATTGAATGTTCACGACTGCTTGGTATTTCGATGACAATAAAGCTGGATGAACTTTAGATACTACCCAGGTCACCGGTATCTATTATTAATTGTTGGTTAGTTTTGAATACGTTTACTGTGGGCTAAGCACACTCTCTTAGTAATTAAGATTAATAACTTTAGTATACAAATTATATAACAGATACTGTCTTGCGAAAAATGGTTAAGTAACAGTTAGGTTCAAAGATTTTGTTCAATATTTTGTATTTGGATACAAAGTATAGTTTTAAGATTGCCGAGAAAGTGTCTGAAATTATTCAAATTACCCCGCTGTACCCTATATTAAATATATTTTTCTATTACTAAGTGCTCACGTGGTTTTGCTCTTATTAAAATAAATCCCAGAGTTCTCTCGTCACTACGATAAACTATTACTGAGGAGACAATCACGTTTTTCCTATTTTCTTTATCTCATAATGTTTAAATTCGTTAACCGACTGAGCCTAGAAACATGAAATAAACGTCGTTCGAAAGTTCTTACAAGTAGTGTTGCCGCGAGATGAGACGAGACGACACTTCAAAGAGTGTCTCGTCTCGAAAATATGTGCTTGTCTCATCTTGTCTCGTAAAATATTGCAGCATATCATGCCAACAAAAGTAAAATGTAGGAGATTGCACCATGCTGATCAAGATACAACAAATCTATTACCCTGACTACACAAGACAAGGATGTATCTTGTTGGCTTAGTCGTAGAGCACTCACATCTGGTGCGTATGATCATCGGTTCGATCCCGATTAGTGCCATGCGGGCTTTGTTGTAGGGGTAATATACGAGAAAAAAAGATCAAACCTGAAACAAATTGCAACAGAAGCGATTAAATGCTTTTGAGGCAAGTCCTGTGTGCTATATAACATACTCAAAATCGGACAACATCTGAGCATGGGAACACCTTCAAAATGGCGGCCATTCCAATATGGCTGTCGTACGTAACATTAGATCACATTTTCAGTCCTTGCCTCTCTACGTTGCACGTAGCGTGATGACACCTATTACAAAAAAATTTAACAATAAAATTTCCTTTCAAATGAGATATAGATCCTTCATCTACCTTATAAACAACCAAAGTTACACCTCCATCTATATTCGAAAGGTCTACGAAAATAGTACGTTTGTGGCATTTACGTGCACTTATCTCGTTTCTGGTGGTAGTTAGAACAATCACTTTCATTGGATAAAATATTTGTTTTGTTTTTAGCTTTCCATTAAGGCATAAGTCATGTATGTACTGTAATAATTAGTAAATTAGTAAAGATACGCCTAAAAGTACATCTGTAATTGGCTATTGTGCTGAATGTGGTAGTAGGGGTAATATAGAAAGGTAAGTGGTTGAACCTAAAGCAAATTGCAACAGAAGTGATTGTAACCGGTTTGAGATAAGTTCAGTGTGCTGAATATCATATTCAAAATCGGACAAAATCTAAGCATGGGAACAACCTGAAATTGAGCGGCTTAAGTATGTCCAGTAATGTGTCAATGACAGAATACCGAAGTAGCTGTTCAAACTTTCTACTTAAGGTAAAGAATATCTTACCAATTCAAAAGTCATATTTAATATATGTTTATTTTTTTTTTAATCTATGAACAAAGGTTACTACATATCCTGAGCTACAGACTAAAGCAAAAATTCACACAGTGTTAAATAGGCTTGTCACGTTATTTCTCAATTAAATGTACAAGAGAAATATACAATAATATAACTAAAATACACCTAGGCCTTATATACAATTACAAGATTACAGATTAGAAACACGTAAAAGAATAAAGTGACAGTTCTTTTCTATGCAAATACGATTGTTAGGAATAAAACTGCCTTTTGCGAATCACTGATATTTAGTGGTATACGAGTCAATAGAATCTGTTCATTCGCATTGCGTGCCACACTTAACGTTCTTTCTCTTCTGGTGTGAAATTTAAAATAAAAAAAAAATGTTAGAGAATATTTCGAAGTAAAATTCCAGGGGCGGGGCAACCGCCCCTCCCTGCCACCTCCCCAAATGACGAGCCTTACAAATATAATAATGAAGAAAACAACATATAAATAAATCTACACAAACACTTTCATTTTTCAAATAAGATTTTTGTTTTTTTTGTTTCTGGTATTGCCAATCCATGATTGAATATATCACGCCGATTATACTTGATAATGATGATGAATTTCGTTGCTACTCGACCAGGTGATTTACGACGGTGGGAATGGATGAATGAAGATGAGAGGAATGAATAGGCACGCACAAATATCCATGCCTTACCCAGGATTCCAACCTAGAGCCCCTGGCATCGCAGCGCGCTACGCTAACCGCTAGGTCACGAGGGCTGGCAACGATTATACTTATGAGGAGTTAAATAAGCTCAGCAATACTTATAGTCAAAAATATTCTTCAAAATGTATTAACAAAAAAAAAAAAAGCATTTTAAATCAGGGACCAAAATCAGCTGTCGAAAACTTGGAGTAGTTACTAGAAATTACCTGTCTATTTACCCGAAAAACTTCTACATTTTAAATCTGTCCGAATTATTCATTAAGGAAGCAATGTTTTCAGGTGGAAAATCGGGACATTTAATTTTGCATTCTAGCATTACCGTAGCTGTTCATTGGGCCGCTCAATTTCAGGCTGTTTCCATGCTCAGATTTTGTCCGATTTTGAATATGATATTCAGCACACTGAAGTTATCTGAAACCGGTTGAAATCACTTCTGTTGCAATTTGCTTTAGGTTCAACCCCTTATCTTTTTTTCCACTACCATATTCAGCACAATAGCCAATAACAGATATACTTTTAGGCGTGTCTTTACTAGTTATTATAGTACATATGACTTATTGCTTAATAGAAAGCTAAAAACAAAGCAAACGTTTTTATCTCATGAAAGGAGTTATTGTAACTACCACCAGAAACGAGGTAAGTGCACGGAAATGCCACAAACGCACTATTTTAGTTCAACTGTTGAATATAGCTGGAGGTGTAACTTTAGTTGTTTATAAGATAGATGAAAGATCTATACCTCGTTTGAAAGGAAATTTTATTGTTGAAAACTTTTGTAATATGTGTCATCACGCTACGTGCAACGTAGAGAGTCGAGGACTGAAAATGTGATGTAATGTTACGTACGGCAGTCATATTGGAATGGCCTCCATTCTGAAGGTGTTCCCATTCTCAGATTTTGTCCGATTTTGAGTATGTTATACAGCACACTGGACTTACCTCAAAAATAGCTTCTGTTGCAATTTGTTTCAACCTAAACCTTATTTTACCCCTACTATTTTGGTGGACATACATCGAGTGTGTGTATTTTCTTGGAGTTCTCCTGTATGCTCCCACTTTCTTCGTTCCATTAATTCTTCCATCATCATCCATACGGCCTGAGTCAAAGTTGCCTATAGGCCTTTAAAGTAAATTCAAATAAATTCACAAAACAGGGAAAAATCGTTTTCAAGGTAAAAGGTCTCTGCTGTTAAGAGCCTAGGACTCCTCGATTCTGAACTGCATTTTTTTTTTCATTCTGAAACCTCGATTTTTTTTTACCGGCTCGAATACACGAACATAAATGGATCGTGTATCGAATAAATAAGTACATCGAAGACACTAATGTCAAGTACTATTTACTCAACAAGCAAATTTCGATGTGATTGCATTGGCCACAGTGCCGCAGCTAGGTGTCACCATCCCCGACACTACGGTATACAATCAAATACACTTAGTCTATATACACACACTTTGATTCCACATATTCGAGCTTTTAGATTTTACACAACACGACCACAATCTTTCAAGAGCGGTTGCTTAGTTTCTACTGAACCTGTAGTGAATTAGTAAGAGACGAATATTTGTCAATACGGTCGATACAATCCAAAGACAAGCCTTCCCCACTTTTGAAGTTATTATTTTTTTACAGTCTCTGGAGCCAGTTCAACAAATAAGGAGGCCTATATGACTCTTTCCGATAAAAAAAAAAGGGCGTAGGTTCGAATAACATCACAAAGCAATAAAAAAATAAGTTTTGTTGTCAAACCCAGCATCCTTTCAAAACTCAGTACCGAAAAAGGCAGAAATGTTTCCGTCTTTGTTCGGAACGAGAAAGACCATGACACAATGGTTAATTACTGAAATTGTCATTAAGAGAACTTGTGGAGTGAGCTTCTATAACTTAGGATTTTTATACATAGATATCTCGATCAATGCTTTAACATTCTACTTGAATCTGGAGAACTATCACCAAATAAAATTATTAAGCTTGAAGTAATTGGAAAATGGGAATTAAAGCTTTTTGTAAGGATCATTAAAAATAACTTTAGGTATTCCTCCCTGTTCTTTGTAGGCTAGCCATCATTTGAAGTAATAGACACTGATATAGATTTCTAAGGCAAATATTTTATTCCGAGTTAATAATTTTTTAAACAAATTAAATAACTCTGTTTGCATTTTCCAGACAGGACATTTCACGAGACGTCCCGTCTCGACTCGAATTCTAAGTAGTATGTCTCGTCTCGTAGCAACACCACTACTTACAAGATTTCGGTAGAACCTCCAACAACACCATTCTCTCCACTTTTCAAAAATTTCTGATTTTTACTAACAAGTGAAACAGATATACAAAGAAATCTTCATAATAACAAACGCAAATCAAGCTAAAGCTTATGAGTAGAGCTCGGAAGTTTGGCAAAATGCCTTTTCGTTTTCGTTGTGAATTATTAAGGTAGCATATAAATAATAGGTAACCTTTCTACTCATCGAGAGAGTGTTTATAGAGGTTTTTCATTTTGCCTTTTTTTGTCTACCTTTTCCCTCTGTTGCCTATTTCTAAACATAATTCCTTTTTCTGCCTTTTAATTTTAGCCGATTTATTTTATATTTTTGGTATTAAACACACACAAAAATATAGCAACGCTGCCTTTGCCTCTTTTAAACTATTTCCTACACGTGAATTCAAAGAGAGACAATTGTGACTAGTGGTGATTCTCTAAGGCTCAATCCCAGTGGGTTTTCCCGCCTTTTTTCGTTTTATGTCAATTATTCAGAATCCCGTGCAGGTACACAAAATTTAACTTTCACAGACCAAAGTTCGTTTCGTACTTCAATAATGAGTTCAATTAACTTTAAGCAAAGGTTAGTAATAACTTCAGGATTGTGTACAGACATTTTTGGGACATTATTCTGTCCCAAAGTGTCCGCACACAATCCTGCAGTTACTAGTAGCATTTAATTAAAACAAATTGGACTCATTATTGAAGGACGAAACGAACTTTGGTCTGTAAAAGTTAAATTTTGTGTACCTGCTCTGAATTTTAAATAACTGACGTAAAACGAAAAAGGCGGGAAAACCCCCCCTTGGATTGAGCCTTAAGTATTTAGACTGACCTCGTGTATCGCCTCCCATTTATTATCACCCTTCACTGATTCAGTATTTTCTGAATCTCAGTCACTGGCTGATGACCTCACGCATACTACGCTACATTGCCAGTAGAAATAACAACACTTGAAAAGAAAGGCGAAAACCTGGTGACAACGATAGATATTGTTTGAGAAACAATAAACAAATTGTGGAGAATGTCAGAGCAAATTTAAACCAGTAATGGGTGCAAATAAGGATCTGGAGTAAATTAAAAACATATGCAGTGTACTTAAAGATGAAAATTAAATTGTTGTTGACATGAACCCGTCAGTAATACTTTCTTTTAAATATGTTCCTCTTTCTTCTGTGGGAGATCATTCCAGTTTCCAGAGGCAGAAGGCTTAATATGTATTGAAACCTTGAAGAAAGAACTCTAGGTGATGTGCAACCAACATAGAACATCATAATGTTCTGTAGAATGATATACAGTATTAAAATAGGATATTAAAAGATATGTGGGTAAATCATATTTAAAAAAAAATTATAATGCCTTTTCTAAGTGCCTATTCCAGTAATAATAAATGCCTATTTGCCTGCTTATTTCAAGTAAAATAAATACCTGAACTTCCGGGCTTTACTCGTGAGGTTTTAGTGATGTATGTCTATCTACTTTTCATTACCGTTGTTTAAACGAGTTGACCTTTCTTTAAAAGAACAACGAGGAAAGGAAATACTACCATTCAACTCCCGTGCACAAAATTTATTTTCACTTTTTAAGTTGATATTTGTAATAAATTTTGGTTGTGTTTCCCTATGTGCAATCTTGGAGTAGTGAAACAGAGTTGAACTTGTAGTAAAGCCATATCGAACAATGTGGCTTCTAAGAACCGGATCAGCAGCGTAAACAAACACATGGACAGAATCCCCATGTGCCAATTGCACCCACGACGCACGTTCGGATTTGTGGTGGCTGCCGTCAAGGATGTAGTTCGAATGTAGCTGGACGGTGGCACCCATCAAATCGACATTTGAGCGGCAAGAAGACATCGGCCCAATGTGTGGATATAACGTGGCTGCCGATGCGGCGGGATATTGCAAGTCATAAGCGATGATTTTTGAACAATAAAATTTGCTTGTGGATTTCTCTTCTAGTAGCATGTATTAAACTATTTTTTTTTCTAGCAATTTTATATGTAGTATCTGTAAGACGACTGTTTAAAAGTTTAATAATACAGTACAATTAACGTAAGAACTTTTTTTTTTAATATACAGCACTAGTAAAAAGAATCCCATATTATACAAATATATTCCTATATGCCTCTAACGAAACTATTAACATTTAATTATCAATATTTAATAATTAAATAATATAATTAATTATTATATATTGTTAATTTATTTTGTATTGTTATCAGTACAAGAATCTCTTCGGGGTAAAAGGAAGAGTAACACAAGAATTCTACTCACAAAAGAAGTGATATTCATTTTGCGAGTGACTTTCTTTGTGTCGCTATGGCGGAATTGTTTCCTTTGCAATAAAATTAATAAAATTAAGAGATTTAGTATCCTACCTTCTCCCATAGTAACACAAAGAAAGCCACTCGCAAAATGGATATAACTTCTTTTGTGAGTAGAATTCTTGCCTCACTCTTCCCTTTACCCGGAAGAGGTTCTTTTACTGATAACAAATACCGAAAAAAAAAAAAAAATAACAATATAGAGGCATTAATTATTAAATATTAATAATTGAATGTTAATAATTTCGTTGTACGTTATTGACCATTGCACGCAAGTACAGCTTATACATATTAGAAACAACGTATTTTCATTACATATGGATCAGTAGACAGTGTTCTTCGTTCCTGCGGAGAGAGTCTCGTGTTTGATTAGATTTTTAAAAACCTATATGACTTTATAACAATGTCACAGTATCCAATATTATTCAAGGACATATTGTTGTTGTAAATCAAAACAATAGAGATTGCATAACGCAATAAATGAAGCAAATAAAATGATCGTAGAAACGTTTCTTTGTTTCATTTTTTGAGACAAGTAATCAGTCAAAACAAGTTACGTAATGTCCTTCCTCAATGAACAATGCAAAATAAGCATTAAATAACTTGAAACAAGGAAGTAAACAGATATGATCATAAATATTATGATAAAACAAGAGAGCTATAACTTCCAATAGGTATTGTCAATGTATCTTGGCTGTAAACTTGCACACCTGGGTTCAGTTTCTCTTGGTAGATAACACTTGTTTCATTTTACTTTTCGTGAAAGTTTTTCTTTAGCATCTTATTGAAAAATAGTTAAGGAATGATTAAGAAAGTTGCTTCTTTGTTTTCAGAATCAGAGAGACCAAAAACAGGTCTAATGGTTTGTACAAGATTATTATACTGTTACCATATATTCATAATACTTCCCTTTCCACTTACCACTATAATCCTTCGTGGGTCTTGGCCTCTTATACTAGCAGCTTCCAAGTTTTCCTATCTTGAGCCTTCTTCCTCCAAGTTGTTACTCTCATCACCCTTAAACCTTCTTGGACATCATCCAACCAGAGGATCTTAGGGCTTCCTCTGCGTTTTTTCGATTATATTTTCTCCTTCAGTATCCTTTTTGACATTCTACTCTCCTCCATCCGATCCAGCTTATCCTTTTCGATTTCACGAATTTCACAATATCTTCTTTCCCTAGGATGGTGTTTATATCCTAATTGTTTCATATTCGCCATTCTTCCCCTTGATTAGTTGGTGACCCATCGATTCTTCTAATTTTTCCTTTAGAATTTCCACAGACTATTTTTATCCCCTTTCCTCAGAGTCCATATTTCGCTGCCATACGTTACCACTGGTCTTATCAGTGTTCTATATGTTTTCATCCTTGTGTTTCTGCTAATGTACCTGTTCTTCAGCAACTGTTGGTTAATAATAACCTTATTGCGTGCTTGAATCCTGTCCTGTATGGTTTCAGACATTGTATTTTTGTATTCTATTATTAAACCCAGGTATTTAAACTTTTCTTTCTCAAATTTCCTCCACTCTATCTCAACATAGTTACTGTGGCTTCTTTCTGCTTGGTTATGATGTGCATATATTTTGTTTTATATTATTTTATGTGTATTCCTAGTTACTTAATTTCTTCTTCTAGCTTTTGGAATACTGTTTCAGCTGGTTTTCTATTGGCGCAATAATTGTGACCTTGTCAGCGTATGCGCAGATCTGGCTTAGTTTTGTAAATATGCTTCCTCTCTTATATACTTTCTCTGCTGCTGCTTGTAATACAATGTTCAATAGGATTGTGGACAGTCCGTCGCTCTGTTTGACTCCTTTATTGTATCTTAATTTTATTCCGATCTCATTGTCCATTTTTAACAATATAAATTATATAAAATAGGAATGGTTACATAGATCCCAATACCCGTTAGCAAGATCCTAATGAATCTGGTTCCGGATTACATAGGAACCGATTAACAAGATCTGAATCTTGGTACCGAGTATCCGGATCTTCTTACCGAGGACCTAGTTCCGGATCTTGGACCAAGGATCCGTATCTTCTCAGAACATACTTCTTTAGGATTCTGTTCTCGGTTCTTTCAGGATCCGGTTTTCTCTACCCTAAACTACTTTTTTTTGGCAAGAAAGAAAAATTCTTGAATCTTTGAATAAATCTATGAATAAATAATCCATTACATAAGTATAAGCATCTTGAGACTCAAGGTTGCAAAGCTGTTTATGCTGATTAAAGGTAGGCTGACCGCGTATAAAAAAGATGCAACTCTCAAAGTACTGTGTTGGGATAAGACTAATATTTATTGATTCTACAATTGAATCAAATTGATAACCATATTTCCTTACTGCATTTTCAAAGTGATATTTAACGCTAAAATTCAGAGCATCTAGCATGACATTGACCCGTTTCTAGAAGTTCTGGGACAAAATCTGTGTAGATATTTACATTTTCTATATGTTTTCGTGGGGTACAATTGGCAAGGTCACACAATTCAAAATGCTTATGACCTGCTATGACTTTGGTTTAATTAGACTGCAGACGGAAAACATAGACTGAATATACTACCGAAATAAATAAAAGAACAGTACAACTATATCACGGGAGTAGAAAATAGGAAATATTCAAAACAAGTTATTATCGAGTCTTCGAGAAAGAATTCGAGACGTCATCGAAGCCTCAAAACAGCATCAACTGGAAGGTATATTGATTCCAAATTCAACAGTTGGTGAGGAAGAATAAGAGATACTTGCTTTTCGGGATGGATGGATAGAAACATTGAGTAAGTAAGACCCAGAACGTTGTGATTTATTTATTTCTGTACTAAATTCTACCGGCGCTATATCTGCAGGAAAACCGTTTTACCATATTCTGGTGTCTGTGGACAACGGTAAGTGTATGAGTGGAAGATTGTTGCACCTTACTCTGTAATCAACGATATATTAGGCTCCGACATTGACTAAAAGAGCATATTTAAGATTTTTGGGGGTGCTTATATATATTGGGTGAAGGAAAAATAATGCTCCTAATGTACCTTACTACCATTTTGGAGAGTAAGTGTTGCTAGATATGTCTAGCCAGCGGTATGTCGTTTGCCAAGATATAAGCTCCCAAAACGTGAGAAAATAAATTTTACACCTGTATAGTTAAAAAACAAACTACTTACTTCCTGCGCTGATGCGGCATGGTATCGTCAAAAGGGTCAAACTTTGTCTATCCAAATAGTGCATAATGTCGAAAATTGTGCAAGGGATATAAGAGATTCAGACAAATGGTCCCAAGTGAAGGAACGTCTAAAGTAGCATAAATGCGACGAATTCCAGCCAGCAAATACTCATTTTGCAGCAAGTGGGTATCTCTAACATATTTCGAATGCCGAGGAATTTTATAAAATAACTGTGCGTGGTTGTATAACCAACAGTAGTAAAAATTTACAAACATTCAACGAATATTGGCAAGGTACCAGCAATTAAGTCAAATACCACTAATCGCAATAAGGTTATGAAAGAAGTCGTATTTCGTATTCAAAATAGCTGCTGATTAACAAAAGTCCTTGGTAGACCACAAGGTTGGATAATATGTAACCTTGATGTTCCGTGAAACATAGATATAATTTCTGAAGCTACATAAAATTTGTTAATGCATAAAACTCACAAAATTAATTCAAAATTAAAAATACTTCCACTCCATTTCGAAAATTTTATTGTTCGGATCTTAATGGTTCAGTGGTTAAAGTCAAGTGCTATGGATCGGCACTGTAGAGGTATGCTAGTTCGAACCTTCTCGTCAACCATCCTGACTGAGATTTTTAAGAGCTTTTTTTCGTCAAAGAAATGCAAGAAAAATACATCAATTAAGCCCTGACTACTACCTTTTCCTGTGGAAGGGTGGGTGATCGTTGAGGTATGTCACATCTCAGACATGTTTATCCAGCAAGAAAAATAAAATAAAAGAATAAAGAAGAATTATGTATTACTATTAGAAACAACTTATTTTATAAATGTTGCAACTTTCTTAAAATCGTATTTCTAAATCCTTTCATAATTCAAAGTTTAACTTCAATTCTCATTCAAAAAAAAAATACAATTCTCTGAACTTCCTTAAATATATACCCTAAGGGTGTTTACTACTACGTACTTATCAGTAATCAGATAATCGTATTCAATTTGTGGAAATATGAAATGTTAGGTCATTAGGTTTGCTTGGTATCGTCCAGATATTATTCTGTTGTCACTGAGGGCTCGTAAATTCGTCAAAAATTACTTACTCCGAGATTCAATTCCTGGAGCTGCAACTTACGACTTGGATAATCTTGACCTCAGTCCTGTTTAAATCAAGGGTTCTTTTTTAAAATGAGGAATAGACAGTTTTAACCATTTTAAGAGTGAACAATCCAACCATACAAATGAATAGTAAACCACATGTAAACACTCTAGTAAGATATTGCGCACGTTATAACTTAATACAACTCTTATAATTCAATTTATCAGGGAGGAAGGTGTATGAAGGTAAACGTTCTATCGCTCTTTCTGGTTTGTAATTATTAGTTAGGTTGATACGGTTGTCCTAATCCTTTTACCCAATGAGGAATCTTATAAACTTTGTATTTGAGAGCCATTTTATTCACTAAGAACCTCAGCCTGTCTCTATTCACCGAGCTGTTTAGCTCTATACTTCCACAAAGATCTAATCGACCTGTTGTTCAAATTTGTTATTTTTAAATCCTTGTGTCTAGTGTCTATTACTGTTCTGTTATCTATGGTTGTTAGCATTTTGGGAAAATGTGTTTTTTTACTCACGAAATATTCCCAAAATTGGGATATTTTGCTTCCAATCACGAATTCTGAGCTCTACTCAATGAATTATACAATTTTTATTCATTCATTCACGAAAATAATGTCTAAACAATCGAAAAACATTATAATCGTCTTCAAAAATCTATAATTGGAGTCGCATAGCAGGAGAATGTTAGAACATAGTACACTGAATCCTCCATAGATGTCAGCATGGTTTGTCGTCTTGCGGGGAAAATACGAACTATATGGTTACAAGGGCATTAATTGTGTGCGTTAGGCAGTATTCGTGCAAAGTTCATGTCTAAAGTTTTAAAACTTCATTCGAAATAATTGAATCGGCAGTTTGAAGAAGGAAACAATTCCAAAAAGCTATTTTGTGGGAAATTAACAAAAACTGTATAATATGTTTATTATTTATTGAAAGGAAACAATATTGCTACTGAATATTCAAAACGGTCTTCTGATACTTGCGTACTCCTCAGATAGTTTACAAGTATTGTATTTTTTCCTGTAGAATTAAAAAAAAGTTGGTGGATTTATTTCCTTCTTCAAACTTATGGAAAAACGTCTGCACATTTGTATGTGTTGAGACGTAAGAATGGAAAAATCGACCAGAAAATAAAAAAAGCAATAGAAACCTTAAAACTAATCTTATTTACAAGAAATGTATCCACAATGAATTCGAAAGTTACAAGTAAGTAATAAATTCATTTTTTTCCCTTCTCCCCACTGACAGAAATTTCGCTCTACACATGTGCAAAACTGCTTTTATTCATAATAGTGATAGCAATAGTTACTATATATAAATATCTATTAACAATAGCAGTTAAAAATATCAGTGTATGAAAACGTATCTAAATGCGAGTTATTTATTCCCGTTTGTGAAAAAGAAGTTTAAAACAATATTTTAGAATAACCTAATTACCTGTATCCCGTTACATGTGCAGTAGAGATATGGACGAAGGTAGTTTAGTTCCTACCATAACTGTTATAAAACTATCCTATGTAATTATCGGAGCTTGGATTTACTGGTGGAGAAGAAACAATACATCAGAACACAATTAAATGAGGAAAGTATAAAGCGGTGGGTACGCTGGGTAGGGGGAAGCGTAATTGTTTCATGCTGAATTAGTATAGTAACTTGCGACTAGCGACAGGAAGAGCTGAGCCATTCTCGCGCATGCGCATTACTCCTTAACAGTAAATAGCACTTCCAAGCAACTGTATCCAGTTGGCAATTTAGCGTATACAACGTCCTCGTGGCGTGTGGTTGTCTGCGGCGAGCGCCGGTGAACTCGCTTAGTGGTTGGTTGGAGGAGCGTGTGGAAACTTCGAATAATAGTATAAATTTATAGTGATACTTTGTAGTATGGCAACAGGAGGAGTAAGTTCGGTAATGATAACAAATACTTTACGTATACATTTACAAGACATGAATATCAAAGTTCGATTAGAATTGATCCATGACGCAATTCGTAGATATTTACGAGTAGAACCGGACGAATTGTACAGTGTTGAGCCAGATTACTATCTCAAAGCTATTTTCTTAAAATTAAAAAATAAGGAAATTGTGGATAGAGTATTAGCGCAGTGTAAAGGTGACGTAAACTATTGAATAGACAATCAACGATTAGTGTTACCGGTTACGGTAGAAACACAAGAGTCTATAGTAACTCCTGTATGGATTTTGCCTCTAGAACTATCGGATTCAAGGATCTAATAGGTGTTTAGTGAGTACGGAAAAGTGGCTTGAGTGTCTAAAATTTTCTATCCAGGGAAATCTTATTACTTTACAATATATACGGGGAAGAGGTTAATTTATTTTACGGAATTATACAAACCGGTGCCACAATATTTAACAATTGCAAACTTTAGAATACAGACAAATACTCAGGGGACAGTTTCAGGCAAGCTCCACAAGAACGGGACAAAGCAGCCGATATATCCTTCGGTTAATTTAAATCAACGGGAAGAAGTGCCTCAATTCAACTTTCAGACTTTTCCTAATTTAGTGAATGAAAGACAACGAATTTCTGAAGATAAAAAGGTTAGTGGCAACCCTGGCGAAGAATTGAAGACAGCCGACCACGTGCCAAGTTTGCAGGAGCAGCTGATTCAACATACACCGACTGAACAACAGGACGATCAAAAGTTTGTAGGTGCACAAGAACAACAGGTGGAATTAACGAAAGAGGAAAGAGGCAAAGGAAGGTTTTGCTCAGTTTCACAACTGCTGCTTAACGAGGTGACAACGCATAATACTAGCCAGGAAGTACCCA
>JAGDQP010048831.1:0-14652 GCA_022664845.1 Lepisma saccharinum
GCCCCCAAGTGACAGCGAATGTAACCGCTTATGACTGGTGGAAGAGTCAGAAAACAGAAATAGATAAGTTCAGTGACAAAGTGTTCCCCATAATCGAACAACTGTTTACGGCCCAGGCGTCCTCTGCAAGTGTAGAGCGAATTTTTTCATCGTTTAGTCTGATTCAATCAAAACTTCGCAATAAATTAGGTACAGAGAAAGCATACAAATTAGTATTCTTGTTTAAAGTTTTCAATAAAGAAATAACTTTGGATGAACATTAAGGCCGTAAATTTGCTGCTGGTTTTTCCTTTTAAGGACATCAGGACTTAACTTTATTATTTTTAGAAATACTGGCTCAAGACTCAGGAGTAAAGCAATACGATATAAAAAAAACGTAAAAACTTTGTGCAGTTTTGTCCCACATTTGCGTGCTGCTGAATGTGTATTATCCCACTGTGAAAGTTAGCTGTTTAAAAATAATGTATATTAAGTTATATAAGTTCATACTATAAAAGTACAGAAAAGCTATGTTAATCCATCATCAATTACTTACAAAATTAATATTTACTCCAGTTGTGATTGAATATGTGCAAATTAAAATATTGTTGTCTGCATGTAGAACAAATACAACAATTAATGGCAATTATCAGAGTACACATTTAGTCTCCCTGCTAAGCACCTAGTTTAAACAAACAAACAAACAAACAAACAAAAAAAAAAACTGGTTTAAACCAAAAAAACGTAGTGCGTTTTTCACAGATTCCTTCCGTTTTTCTGTGCGTTAGATGGAAATCTATTGTTTTCTCCTCATAATTAGAAAAATGGTTAGTCAAAATCGAGAGAAATTTAGTCAGTGTGTTTTTAATCATATGCTATATTTTATCATCATTTTTGAATGCGAATCTCTATGTTTTGGCAACTAGGTTTCTATCGAAAATCTAGATTAAGGGATACTACTATTTTTAATCACACTTAGAAATTTTATAATGTAAAAATATAAAAAATGTTACGACTTTTTAGTTTAGAGATCGTGCACATCGGTGCATGTATGAGAAAATTAGTGCCAGACGCACATAAAAAAACGTTGAATTGTTATGGGACGCACTTCACAGGAAGGATTTTAGAATGTAAAACCAAAAAAAAATAATCTTAGTTTTTGTTCGACTTCCGCAGTACTTACTTCCGTGACTGAACTGAGATGCGTGGAGCTAGTGGAAGGGCGACCGATAGCGCATGTTCTGCCTATTCACATAGGAAATTTCGCGTTTGGTCCAAATGAAACCTCCTTTAATCGACTCACGTGGATCCGCGTCCGAGTTATCCACAATAGAGGTCCAAGTGAACTTTCTGTGTAACGCCTTTAAGGAAGCTATAGGTCGGAACGTGTAGCGGGAATATTTACTAATAAACGTGGAGTGACGGACGTCCGGAAATTTTAATACGCACTGTATAAATTCATAGGAGGTTTCATTTGGATCAAACGTGAAATTTCCGATCTATGTCACTTTTTTGAACCCTCATGAGTCGATTAAAGGAGGTTTCATTTAAACTTTCATAATTTTTTTCAAACTAAACTGCTTTTTTATTTCGTAAACCGATTTTTATTACAATTAGGAACAAATATGGAAAGGAATACCTTAAACTTATTATTGTCGCGATCTTTTCAAAATGGCACACATAACGCTTGCAAAGCAATACATGTGAATCTATAGGTTTGAATGTTTTCTTTATATGTTTCGTTGTTTACAAAGGTGTTTGTCTGTTTGCCCCTTCAAATTCAGGTTTTTTCTGGCGTATTTAAAGTGTTAACTAAATTTCGTACCAATGCAAAATTTTCTGTCTTTTATTCACAGCAGCTCCCCAATTGTCCTTAGTAAGAAACCCGGTCACATTATAGCTCGTGCGCAGATTAAGGATATCAAGTGTGCGGTGGTGGTCTGTAGAGTCTCATGAAAAGCTTAATTGTATATAAGGAAAATTAAAAAGGATCAGTTTTTTTTCTGGCGTATTTAAAGTGAATGAAACGTGAAATTTCCGATCTATAGCTTCCAAACCCTGCGTACAACAAAATATTTTTCAGCATATAGCTACCCTGAGAACTATATTTATTACAATGTACAGGGTAATGTACGATGTAAGTTAAGTAACTCGTCTTAATGATCCTTTGAGGTCTGTTAACAACAATTTACAAGATCAAAATACATACCTATTTGGTATTACCAGAATAGGTAATTTTTCTTTAATTAACCTTTGGTTTTTCAGGGTAGTAGAAATTCTCAGTGGAGCATAGCAGAAGAGGTTCCTGTGGTGGTTGGAAATCCCTCTTGAAGGGGTTCCCATTACCGATACCACTTTTCCACCCCTTCCAGAGGGATACCCGATACCGATACTTTTGGACTCATTTCCTATATATTATAAAAAATTTTCAAAATAATGAATATCAACATTGTAATAATATATTATTAGATATAAGGCCAAAATTTCACATACAAAAATATAAAGCAGAATTTCATATTACCTTACACACAGAAAATATGTTTCCTCTAAACTTAGTTCATCTCATGTAAAGTGAACTAAAAAGAAGCAAATCCTTGCATAGTGAAATCTTAATTCTAAGTGTCAGTGGTTGACATTTAGAGTGATAATGTATTTTGGTAGTTACTTATATTGTATTTACGAGTCACCATTACATGCATATAATGCAAAGGGTGCTATCGTTACAAATTTTTATTGTTCATGAAATAATACGTGCTGAACTACAGGTTAATGTATACATTACAATAAAAATAAAAGGGTTATTTAAGCGAAGTTAAAAACATTAAAATTATTTATCAACTCTAGAGCTATTTGTTTTTAACCAGTGACAGTTTTCTCCAAATAATTTTTAACTAGTTACACGCATTGTATCAGTAAACTATAATACAACTCGAGAATTCATGTCATTTTTTTTAAATGTTCGTTTTCATATAAATGAATTAATTCTTCAATTTCAGTTCGCTTTTCGGAATTCATATTTTTTAGAAAAGGATTCTTCACCACATTTTAGGAAATCTGGAACATTTCCGTCTTATATAAACAAAGCTGTGATCATTTAAAAAAAATAAAAATGAAATGACATACGAAAAGCTTGAACACTTTCTTCCAACTCTGAAGTTAATGTTATTGCTAATAATTATATTCTTATTTCTTTGTAAATGAAAGGTGTTACAAGTCACTTGATTATAATTCTAATGAGAAGTAACACCAGAAAAGACATATATTAACAAGAAGTAAATTCTATATTCTATTCAAATTTCGTAAAAAGTTAACAAAAATACAAACTAAAAAGTCTAATTTAAAAGTTTCATTTATTTGTAGTAGTTTCGAAATATATGAACCTAATTTAGTAATTTTCCATCACTCGAACCTCTGACTCGTTTGAGATTCGAATCCCGAGTGTGCCATCCTGACTGAGGTTACCTTTGGCTTTCCTTCAGTTACTTAATCTTCTTTCTAACATTAGCTACTATTTTGGCATGGACGGACTAAAAATATCATTTGAGTAGTGCAAATCAAAGGCGTACACATGCATAAAGAAATCGATTATACCATCGATAATCATTTAGACGAATTTTAAGTCTAAAGAGGCCCATGAAAGATGAGTGTCACTGTTAATATTAAACAAATTAAAAAATAGTTCGGAAAATGTATCGGTGTCAATTTGCCGATACCGATACTCCAAAAAGTGGCCGATATCACCGATACCGATATATCGGTACATCCCTAGTTCACATACAGTGGTAATTTCCCACGTAGTGGAAGGCAGTGCCAGCGGAATATCACCTACATGGAAGGAGTTCCATGTTAACCTTACGGCCCGTGTACATTGTTAGAGGTTTTTATGGTGGTTGGAAATCCCTCTTGATGGTGTTCCCATACAGTGGTATTCTCCCGCTTAGTTCAAGGTGAATTCATTAGAACTTTTGATATGTGAAAGAATGTCCCTATTAATCTTAGGGCCCGTGTACGTTAAAATTTGAATGCGTTTACTCATAACCCTTGGTGAATTATTGCCGATAGTGTTCAATATCTAAACACATTATTCATCTAAACGTGTGTTTCATCCAAGCGTTCTTTGAATGCGAAAAGTGGAACATTTACATACTCTCAAAGGATTCCAACTTCCTGTGCTTCCGGTACTGCTGATCGCTACTCAAGAGTAGTGCAGTGGAGGTCGCTTAGTCAAAACACTCGCCGAACCCAGGAATTTATAATCTGTGTATATGTACGATGTGTTAGGATTTCATGTTTTAACATATTATACAGGTTCTATTTTACTTTTGGGTTCTGTGCAAAATGTACGATTATTATTATTATTTTGGATTATCTGGCAACTTTTGCATATAATTTTTGTACGTTGTATCCAAGGTTTACGTTTTACCTTCTCTCTTCATAACTACATTTTTTTTAAAAATCCATGGCGTTCTTTCTCCTGACAATGAAAGCAATTATGGCTTGGAAACAGTCGTATACAATGTAATTTAGCATATACTGCAATTCTTTGTTCGTACACAAGGTGGCTGCGCTAAAGTCTCATAAGTAATAAGTAACGGCATTTTCAAACGCACATAGGACCCAATTACAACTATTATGGCTCACCTTAAAGTAAGGTTTTTGATGTCGTCCTCTACTCAGTTTCTAAAATATGAATCGGATAGGCCTTCGGAGCGGCTCTCGCCCCGTCTTCAGGCTGTCTATAAATATAGCCTACATACATTTTACCTACACATGGCAGACATTCGAGTCCAATTCTTCCAACATGGCCACAACCACTCTCAATACATTCTTTTACAAGCCTTTGGATTCTAGCAAGTGGCAGCGGAGTAATTTTAAAATAGTGGGTGTTACGGTTAAACTCAAATGTTTCGGTGCACATACTTATACATACATATTTAATTAGATTTCACACATAATCTAATCTCACATAAAAACCACACTCACACTTAAATTACATCTCTACGACGGCCTGAAGACGAATCCAAAGCTACTCCAAAGGCCTAGTCGATTAATATTTAAGCAACTACTTAAGAGAACATCAAAAACTTTACTTTAAGGCGAGTCATAATAGTTGTAATTTTGTAAGTACATTAAAAAGAACGAAAGAAAAATGTCTACCGCGCAAAAATGTAGTTTTTAAACGTATTTCTACACTTTATAATGCCTAAAGCTTTTATTCAATTATTTATTAATAGAGTGTCTATGAAACGAGTCCAAGATGTACGAAATATGTCCCTATTATTTAAGTGATGGTTTTGTAGAAGTTATTAAGCAAGGTTCCTTTACTGCTTACAGTAACTAATATTACAAAACTAGTACAATTCTGCCAAAATCACCATCATCAAAAAAAATCCTATTCAACAAAATAAATCACAAGTTTGTAGTAGGCTGCCGATTTACCTAAAGATTAAGTAAAATTTAAAAAGATTAAAAAAAAATTTTAAAAATACATCAAATATTACCCGCTTTATGTCCGACCAGGAACGTCGAAAAATCACTCACCCATTATATATATTACTCGGATCAAATGTAATTACCAGACGTTTATGAAGTAACACGCGCATGCAATGAAAATACATTTGAATCACAAAATGAAACCTGTAAATAAGAATTAGGGAACATGAAAGGAATCCAAACTCCTCAAACCCGGTTTCAGGTTCATTCCAACACCTTCGCATTGAGACCCACATTATTAATCTTCACGTATACTGTATACAGCTATGCTACATATGGATAGGGCAGTAAAAGAATCACATCCCTCATGATTTCAAAATACCATCACTTAACACAGATATGGATGTCTGGGTCCTTTTAGCTTTACATATTTTGGATCCCATTCACAGAAACGCAATTTAACAATAAATACATAAATACGAAAATAAAGAGTACAACTCTTAAACATTATAAAAATATATTTCTTAAAATTCCCTACTTACAAAATATCCAATTCCTAATATTCAACGGCCCAAAGTAAATAAGACACGGTTCTATAATTGTTCCAAAATTTACCACTCTAGAAATGTAGAAGAAGGAAAAGTATTGTCTTAAAATCTTCACAGAAACTTATCCTCCTCCTCACTGGCAATGTTGTTTTCATAATGCAAACACGTTCCTTCGTAACAGTATTGTATATTTTCCTAAACTTCTTTTCTTTACTTTTTAATATTATTTCTCCCTCCTTTTCTACTTCAAACAAGGCTGCTACACGTTAAAAACCAGCGAAACGTTAGTTTCCACATCGTACATAATGAGTCAGTTTCGTTGAGTGATTGTAAACCATTGGGAAAAAGTTATAAGTAGCCCACGTGAAGATTAAAAAAAAAAAAAAGAAAAACTGTAATCAAAGTAGTCAGTAATCAGTGTGTTTCTGTATAAATCATGTGACCAGCAGAGATATCATCATGTGATAGTCATACGTTTTCTCTGTCCATTTCTTCAATATATCCCTCTGTCCGTCCCTTTCGAATGAACTAAGTGAAATATAGGAAGCATATTTTCGCACGATCTTCTTTACAACACTGTTCAATGGTTCAATGTGCATACCTGCCGACATAGGAAAAAATGGTGAATGATTTTTACAAAATATATGTACAGCACGTGACGCTAGATGCTATTTAAGTAAGATTTTAAACTTTAGTTCCTCTTACCTAAAATAAGTTCCTAAGTCTAAAAGATTAGCTGGGTGAATGTCTTCACTGATCAACTGAATTCGGACGACATTCAACGAAAAGTCAAAGCACTGTATTTGACCCTTTTCATTTGCTGCTACAACAACAGCTCCATCAGGATGCCATGAAATTAATGCAGGAATCTGGAGGGGGGAAAAACCAGCATTAGAAGGCATAGGCGGAAATAGTTTAAAAAGAATTACTTCGTAATATACAACTTTATCTCACCACAACGTAAACAAAAATATTCTTAGATGAAACTTATACTTCGAAGAAAGAACTAGTCTACTGTGTTCCACCTATCATTACCGTAAATACATACATGACTACTTCAGCTATGCATATAATGCACATTTCTCTCGAAATACTCAGGCATTGAAAAGTTCCTCACTAATTTTGATAGTAGCTACTAAAATGACCCAAATAAAATAAAGTATGAATTCGGCTTGTCACGATTAAACGAGTGCAATGCTTTCCTTAAAAAAAAAATCCATAAACGTCTATATACCAGGCGAGATTCGAACCCGCAATCTCATGATGGCGGCCCAGAGCGCTTGTCCACACAACAACCGAGGTCGGCTTCATCAGTAGCTAACGTGGCTGAGGATTAATTACTATGTTCTCAAATCAAAGTTTCTATCACCAATTTCTTTGAAATGCACAACGTTACTTGGTAACCAATGGTGATGATCAACATAATATGTGAAGCACACAGTGCAGTGGTACACACTCTGGATAATACACTTGGCATTATTTAGGATATTTAATCTTCTGTATTATCCACAATTCGCAACAATGTATTCTGTGATTTACATGTTTATCATCATCATTTAACTTCGAGAAAGCCGTTCGGAAGACCGAGACATCGTTGGGATGACAATATTAGAAGAGATCTTCGCGAGGTAGATGTTCAAGATGAAAATTGGCTTGATGTTTTCCAGGATAATAGAATCCAATGACGAACGTTTGTTACTCCAGCGATGAACTTGTGAGTTTCGTAATCGTAGCCATAGAGTTTGTTAGTTAGTAATTAAAAATATGTACAGTGCTTTAACGAATGTTTCTTTTAAATACAGAGATTAACATACACCATATATCAATATCGCTTCTGAGACACTCTTCGTTAACCTTTGGGCGGGGTTAATTTTCGCTGTAAATTTATATTTGTTTACAATAATTTAGTTTTCTTTCTAAGATTGTTTAATGCTAGTAACAGTTTCTATTTATATATTAATATTACAGTCACGTAAGTACAGTGCTTTGCGAAAAACTGATCGTAAGTTTATCTTTCTACGTTCATTTGATCCAGGTTGGAGTTACTGATCTCCCACCAGGCGCCTCTCCAGGTGGCGAATAGGGAAATGCCGACCACATATGGTGAGTACTGGAAATGTTTCCAAAACAGTACTGCTTTCTTGCAGTTAGTAGAGAGATCTACCAAGACAGGGGGTAAGATAACCCCGAACGAAAATGGTGAAGGGATGCAGATTCACCATTACCACCCTGAGGCTGAAGATGAATGACATCGGCAAGGCTCAGAGATGGACAGAGGACGACTGCGAGGACGTAAAGCTGACAACTATACACCGATAAATCATGCCAAGAAATATTAACAGATGGTTCATGGATTCTCCTGGGGTAAAATATTTAGGAGGTAAACTAGTCTCTCATTCGGATCTCCGAGCCGGTACTGCTTCAGGGGAAATACCTTAGAATAGGAACGTGGAACGTACGAACGTTATACCAAACGGGCGCTCTTCAACTGGCGGTACGCGGGACTGAAAAGTACGAGCTGGACATATTAGCGATACAGGAAGTCCGGTGGGAGGGTCAGGATACCGTTCAACAAGGCAAATATACTTTCTATTACGGGGGAACATTGTCTCATAATTTCGGAACAGGATTCCTAATGAAGATCAGTATCCTTCTGGCGGTTCAGAATATAGAGTCCGTAAACGAAAGGCTCGTACGTTACGATACGTACCCGATGGTGCAACACGGTTTTAATAAATCTCTATGCTCCGACAAAGCAGGCTAATGATAACGACAAAGATACATTTTACGAAGAGCTAGAAATGTTGTTTGACCGACTAGCGATTACCGAATGTAATACGAAAACTGTGTTGGATGATTTTAACGCTAAGGTAGGGAGGGAAGAAAAATACATACCTACTATAGACAAATACAGACCTCACGAAATCACCAACAAACAATGGTAAGAAGAAACAGCAGAAAAACAAGCCTTTGTTTGATACGTAATGCCTAAAACTTAATGAGGAACGGAAAGAGTTTCCTATTGGAAACCATAGAAATATTTAATCTACCTCACATAGGAGTGGAAGGTGACATTGACCATCAATTAGTGATCATAAAGGTGAGAGAAAAGTTATGCATTGCGAACAGAGTAAAGCAAAACAACTTAAATTCGAAGTTAAACGATTAGATATTCGAAGCGTAAAAGCAGACTACCAACTCGAAATCAAAAGCAAGGTGACAGAATGCTGTATTGTCAACAGAATGCAAGGTGACAGTGTGACCAGGTTATGAAGGCGGGAAAATGACTAATGGGCGGAACATCGCTACTCCAACAAATCTCAACTTCCGCACCTCCCTGAACACACTTCATATCATGGCTGCACCTTTGACGAAACCTTTCAAGTCAGAATCCTGTAAGCCCTGAACCCTGACTCACCTTCCATAGTTAGAAAGAGATGGGAGCAGACGTACATCTCTATCCTTTCCGCAAATCATGAACCCGGCCTCAACTGTCTGTAACTCCCTGCAGCGCAGTGTTTTCTCCTTCTTCCTTTCTCTTCTTTGTTCCGTCCCTGTTGTGCTTTTATTATATTTTTCTATATTGTTTCTTTCTCCCCTTCTTCTTCTATATATATATATATATATATATATATTCTAGATCTGAGTGACCACTTGAAATAGTGTCTGACTTGTAAGTAATATCTTAATATATTCTTCCTAGTTGATCATTTCAAGACAATCTGAATAAAAAGAATCGTGTTTCTAGCATAAATTGGAACCGAGATATAACGTTTTTCGTATTTTAAAACAATGAAAAAATTGCATGTTGCAACTATAACAATGGACATTTATTCCGTTTATGAAATGCTGTAACTTTGGAACCGCTGGTGCGATTGCAATAAAATTTAGAGATTTGAAACCAGCACAAAAAGTCCTATATATAACACTACCACATTTCATCCCAAATCGGAGATACTGGGTTAACTTTCAACAAAATTCTGGTTAAAATGACGTGGAATGACCCACCTTTCTCTTATGTTCAAGGTTATTTTTATGCTATGGGAATATATTAAGAATATTTCTTGTATTTTCTCTTCATGATACCAGGCATTCTAACCATAGCAAAAAGTCCCGGCATATTTCTTATTACCCAAGATTTCTTCTGGAATATTAGGAATTAAAATGCAATAATCCTGGAATACGCTTACTGCGAGGGACTCATTTCAATCACATGCAGAAAATGAGAAATAAAAAGTAGTTTAAAAATACGTAAATATTCATATTATAGAACTTTAATTTTTGCTCTAAGAAATACATTTTAAGACAAAATAAAATAACAGAAAAATGATTTTCAAAAGTTCAAAAACTATTCCTGCAACTTCATAGTTTCTTACGTATGTTTTCTTCCCATTTCTGAAGTTAAAATAGAGAACAGTTTTTAAAACGCAACCACGAGTACGGTGTAGAATGTGTTTGTGAATATACTTACGCCAGTTGCAAAGCAACTGTGCTGCTTCAGAGCCTCTGTGTATAGCTAGACTGATAGTCATAGTAGCGTGTAAGCGAAGAGGAGCTTTTAAATGTTATACTAACACAAAGGAAAGCAGAAAGGGCAATTTAAGGTATATTTATGATAAAAAGTAAGGAATTTACTTACAGTTTATTTGTTCCACATTAGAACACATGGAACACAAACACACAAACACAAATATATAGACGACTCGATATTTCGGTATATTAACCGTATTCTTGATTGTAGAAGATAAGTCGAACCCGTGCAAACTGAATAAAAGACTAAGACGACAGTGGGACCACGTAGTTGACGACGCATCATGTTTGGAGAACAATTGACGGCTATATGGTACGAAGATTTCGGGAGTGTGTAACAATTGACAACAGCGTGTAAATTCGGGATGGGATTGTGGAAGGAAATGTGTTGAAGAAGCAGAGCAAACGGGAGGTTTAGAGTTATTGAAGGTTAAGGCCAGGATTCATTTTCGCGCTCAAACCATGAATAAACGCGACCTCCCAAAGATGTAACGGACTGTGTATTATGGCAACTCGAAAGATAAATAAAAACTGGTGTTGTGAGACTCGGTGTGTAAGGATTCTGGGGCATCCGGTTCGGTGATAATGCAAAAGTGACGATGGTTGTTAATAGGAATGCTAACAGCACCATCATAAAAAATAAAAGGCCACAGAACTTGCAGGTTAGGATGTAAATTACATTAGGGGTGTGAATGTACCCTTGGGATTTAGGGGATGCTGAAAAACTAATATCGGTTTGGTGCGGAATACTGATCTTGTGTCTGGGTTAGACTGGAGAATGTGGAAATGGGAGTGTAGGATTTGTTTGACCTTGGTTAGTTTAGGACGGAACCAAGAAAGTGATTCTTCTACCTTGCCCTCAAAAGACAACGCCTGAATTCCACCACCTATACTACTGAAACTTACAACCAACGCCTCCAGGAGGCTCTAGTCAACCGTGGCTACCCATCTAACCTTGTAAAAAAAAATTAATAATAATAATAATAATCAGATTCGTCGTGTATCCTCATACATTTAACCCACTTAAACCTCCAACACTAATTAAAACCCAACGGCTATAATCACCCAGTTCCATCCTAAACTAACGAAGGTCAAACAAATCCTACACTCTCATTTCCACATTCTCCAATCTGACCCAGACACAACATCAATATTCCCCACCAAACCGAGATTAGTTCAGCATCCCCTAATCTTAGAAACATCTTGGTCCGTACGAATCCTTCCTCGTCACCACCCCAAACCAGCGCCCATGTATGCAAGAGACCCAGATGTATGACCTGCTCCATTTTCATCACTTCTCCCACGGTCACTATTATTACTGCTAGTGGCCGGTACACCCTAAATCCCAAGGGCATATGCCACACCTCTAATGTAATATACATCCTAACCTGCAAGTTTTGTGATGCCGTTTATGTGGGGGAAACGGGTAGTGAATGTTCTTAGGGAATAACGACCATCATCCCTTTTGCACTATGAACAAACTGGAAAAAACCGTGGCTCTCCACACCAATTTTGATCTGTCTTTCCTGGTTGTCATAATACACATTCCACAACGACCAGCACCTCAACACGCCGTCGTCTGTGGGAGTGCGCCTTAATTCATGGTTTGAGCGCGAAAACGAATCCTGGACTTCCGTTTGCTCTGCATTTTTAACATATCTTCTTATACAGTCCCATCCCGAAGTTAGACGCTGTACAGTTGTCAATTGTTCCTAGCTCATAAACGCTACGTGCTATGTAGCAGTCAATTGTTCTCCAAACTTGATGCGTCGTTCGCTACGTGGTGCCACTGTCGTCTAACAATAAGTCTTTGATTCAATTTGCAAGTGTTAGACTTCTCTTCTACAATCAAGAATACGGTTAATATACCGAAATATCGAGTCGTCTATATATTTGTGTTTGTGTGTGTTCTAATATGGAATAAATAAGCTTCAAGTAAATTCCTTACTTTTTATCATAAATTTGTAATATATATACAGGGTGGTAAGGTTACGGACCGACATACTTTGGGAGGTGGTAGTACAGTGAAAAATAAAGAAAAAAAGTCGAGGCAACGGGGGGGAAATTCTGAGGTGTTACGGAGCTACAGCCTGCCGAAAGCGTGGGAAAATGAACTTCAGAGCGGATTATTGCGAAAACGAAAAATCGGAGAGTAGCCGGTTAAGAGTAAATTAGGGGAAGTCACACCCGGGCTATCCAAAAATGCATATTGGAAAATTCTACAAGCAGGGCGCAAGGGATTCCCCAAAGGAAGTAGGGAATTTCCAGAAAGTCTTCCAAGTAAAGATGGGTCGAAAGGAAGACAAATGGGATGAGTTGCCAACAGGTAACAATAATTCATTGCCGGCACATCGATATCTCAACGAGAATTAATGTTATGACCATTTTTATAAAATAATGCGTGGTTGCATATCAGACAGGGGTGATAATTAAAGACAAGGAGTATCCAGTTGGATGGTGGTGAGTACGCATCTCAACAGCTGCAGTGTAGTGAAAAAGACGTACTCGTTAGTCGAGTGGTCAGTGCTGTAAGGGCGTCCGTAATGTCACAGCAGTCTTGCATTAAAGCCCGCCTGGAAAAGAATCAGGTGTATGATTAAAACGTAACAGCATGCAAACGATGGACGGAGGATATTAGTTAATGAAGAGGCACGTTCGGTTGGTTAGTAGAAAGAACTCAATGTAATACATCAGCCAAAGAAGGATGACATGAAAGAGAGAAAACAAACACGCCTGTGTATTAGAAATCATGTGTAAACCGATGCAAGGCAAAACGTAGAAAGTTTTCCATACGATGTCACAAGCTTAAATAGTTCAATCTGTCTATTCTACACAAGAAAAAGTGCGTTAACGGGCATGACGAATTCTAGCTGCGTTGTAAACGTCCAGGAGTAACTTGGTAGCTGGAGTTGTGGCCATTTCCGTCCGCAGCAATAGGAGAATGTAGTGAGTGTATGTAGAAATGTGTAACTCAGTATGTTTTTGGAAGAAATATCATACAAAAATAAGTTAGGGGTGTAGGAATGCATTAACGATCACAATGACTCTGACTAACCGAGAGGTTAGTGTGCGTGATTCGTGTCCCGGTCACGAGTTCAACTTCCGTCCGGGTCTCCTGAAAGCAGTCGTTCGGAGCTAACTTGACCACATATTGTAGATGTCGTCCTTACATGCGCAGCAGCTCGTTTATAACTCGTACAACAATTTAATCAAACACGAGACCCCAAGAGTGAATAGTATTTGGTCTGCTTTGCGTTGGAGCGGATTTCAGGACCTACACAGAAATGTGGATGGGTATAGGCAATTCTAGTACATAAACTATGATACATGAATCAATCTAATGCATAATCAAGGGAGAGGAGGGTAGCGACCACAGTCTTTAATTACGGGCTAGGTGACGAGACTATGATTTGGCATTGACACTCAATCACATGCAAATAACGTACTAATGAAAAATTCTGCAGTTTCAACTATAATCTGACCGAGTGTGAACGGAGAGTCGCAATCGCAATCGAATCCACCCCTTGACCAAAATGCCACTGATACGTGACACAGACTAACGAGCGTCAATACTCATACACTGGAGAATACACAATACAGCGTTCGTACAAACTAGCACGAAAAACATCCAATGACCCATAGTTGAGTTCCAAATCAGAGTTGCTAGAATATACAAATACCCTTTTTAGAGTATTCTACTATAGCTACATTCTGCATTGCAATAGGTACATGTTCGTACGTTCCGACTCAGCACGGGTTCGTCATTCTCTTGCACGCATTTTGTTTGCTTGTGTAGCATAGACAGATTGAACTATTTAAACCTAAACATCGTATGGAAAACTTTCTACGTTTTGCCTTGCATCGGTTTACACATGATTTCTAATACACAGGCGTGTTTGTTTTCTCTCTTTCATGTCATCCTTCTTTGGCTGATGTATTACATTGCGTTCTTTCTACTAACCAACCGAACGTGCCTCTTCATTAACTAATATCCTCCGTCCATTCTTTGCATGCTGTTACGTTTTAATCATACACCTTATTCTTTTCCAGCCGGGTTTCAATGCAAGACTGCTGTGACATCACGGACGCCTGACAGCACTGACCACTCGACCAAGGAGTACGTCTTTTTCACTACACTGCAGCTGTTGAGATGCGTACTCAC
>JAGDQP010048833.1:0-14652 GCA_022664845.1 Lepisma saccharinum
AGGAGGAAGATCTTCGCCGTACTTTGGAGGAGAGTGCGTCTCTGCAGCGATCCTACGATAAATACATTGATATTGTGGTTGTGAATGAAGACTTTGATGCAACATTCCGAAGAGTGATTGAAGCCCTCGAAGCATTAAGCACTGAACATCAATGGGTTCCAGTATCGTGGGTGTACTAAATCATTACTACAGAAAAAGTAACCTAATTTTAAACGCCCTTTCTGAGAAGTATTTTTTATTGTGGCAGCTATAATTGTTGAGGTCTGTTACTTGGAAGAGAATTAGGTCTTTATACAGTCATGGAATTTTGCTTTGATAAAGCAAGGTGACTGGAAGTATGCTACTTAATGTTATATTTGAGATAAAGAATATTGGAACTGTAAAAAATAAATTACATTGCATTAGTTGCTAAAAGCTAACCGTCCAATTTTCAGGGAGAAAAATATATCATTGTTATTTTTTATTTGTTGTATATTTTGCATTATTTTTCATTTGTGGTGAAAATATTATACCTGTGTTAATTTTTACATCGCAGCATTCAATTCTGTATATGTACTTATGTATATGAGTTACGTTAAGATTTTTTCGTACAGTATTTAAAAACTAGTTTTAAGTTTTTTTGCTGCTTCAATAACAAAATATTATTAATATTAACTTGAATTTGCTCAGTTCCAAGTGTGAAATGTGTAGTTGTTCTCTTAGTTTTTACATGAAATTAGTGTGCCTAGTGTATTCTTTTGTATGTGTGCTTTATATTGTGTTTTAGTACAAAAGATACAGGATTTAGTATTAAAAGTTCATCAATTCGTTAGCGTATTTGCTTTGAATATGTGCATTTCATTTGTTTTCATACAATGGTTTAAATATTATACTTACGTTAATTTCAGTGCGGAAATACAGTATATGAATTGTAATATTGTACTGATTTATGCCGAGACTGAAATATTAACTTTTTTTTTGTGATTTGCCGATAATGAAAGTAGAAAATCATTGCTGTAACAAATCATCATAAAATGATCAACAAACCTAACAAATTGGAGAAAAGATATTTTCCAGAACAATGAAATGTTGGCCTGTCTAGAAAAGCAGATCTCATTAAAACTGAAAGAATTTATGTATGAGTTTTGATTTATTTACTTTTCTTCTTCCTTTTCATATATGATAAGATAAGATAAAATTAATTGTATGGGCGGTAACAGCACTATTTTCATATATGAAGACTTGAAGTAAATAAGTGCCATTTTGGGGGAAATTGTGCTTTTACAAAGTCTAGTTAGCCCTACAGCTAACAAGAAATAAACTCCAAACACATTCATAGACAGGACGTGTCGTTCTGTATTGAAATTAATTTAAGGAAAATTTAACCTTGTAAGTTGATAAAAGCACACATATTATTATTTACTTCAAGCTTTCTTATATACAACGAGATGTACACCAAAAGTACGTGCCGTTTCATTTTAAATCGAATGAACTAACCTGTGTCCATTTTTCTACAAATTCTCCCTCTTTATCGATACACAGTTGCCATCGCTCAGTCCATTTTGTGTAGCATGCAGCGTAGCCTTCTTTGCATGTATGTTTCAGATACTGGGGGAAAACACTTCCCAGGGATGATCTATTTTCAAAATGGCCTCCACTAAGAGAACCTGTGAGGTTTGGGAACAACTAGAAGTCTGGGGGATAAATCTGGTGAGTAGTGTGGGTGTGACAAAATTTCAATACCATTGTCAGCAATGAATGAGATGAGGTCACAACATGAGCACGATGTGGGATTGCATTGCCCATGTGTAGGATGAAATTGTAATTTGCTAGTTCTCAGACAATTGTGGCAAACATTCTTTCCCAAAAAATGTACGAACATACTCGCCCGTAATTATATGACCTTTCGGAACAGTATGAGACAATATCACGCCTTGGGAATCCCAGAAGATACTGCACCTTCTCATTGGATGTTACCTGCCGAATGTTTTCATGTGGTGGTGAATCTGTCCACTGCATCGATTAGTTTCTGAGTTGAATAATGGAATCTGTGATTCATCCATTGTCACAACACTTTTTTAAAAAAAATCCATACCTCTCTTCAATGGCAAATTCCATTTTCCCGGGCAGTATCAAAAACGCTTCTTCCTCGTTCAAGCACTGCGATTTTACTGCTGCCACTTATTAAACGAAACCTTCACCACTTACAGACTACAGATGGAGTTTTCCGACGCCACGCTTGTTTTCTTGCAATGAAAAAATTGTAGATTTTAGAACAAAGCGGCACGTAGTTTTGGTGTACACCACGTAAAGTGAGCAGAAAACATACGCTTACAAAAGTTTTTTTTTTTTCTCCAGGTTAGTAGAATGGCCGACTGATAAATTTGTTCCAAGGCACCACAATGGTTCATTTTCCTTGATTTGTCAACATAGTTATCGCTCAAGTCCACACATTTCAGACAGCGATATTTATACTTCCTAGTGCTAAGCAATACAAGGTTTCTACAAACGATTAATCGGATTCCAAAATACTGTATTTTCAAAAGTATTACACATGTGATACTGATAGATATGAAAAGAAGCAGAAACTCACCAAGTTTTCCTCACATAGTACAAATATTCCAAGTGTGCCACTTCGGTTACACGCTACACGTCCAAGCAGGAATAAAGTTCTGTCCATACCTTTTGGAGCATTCCACTGTCCATGGTCATCACAGCAGCACTGATACGGTCCTTATCCTACCCTGAAAGGAAGAAGTCACACAGTGTAACAGACGTGGGGAACAATGTGAACAGAGCATGTCATTCTCACCAACACGCCCAATCCAGCGATGAGGGGCACTCGTGTCGCAAGCTAGTGCCACTTAATGGACTCCTGCTACCACGTGGTTTGTCACATGAAAACTTGCTGTGTTTGCGCTTCTTTTCATGTATCGATCATTATTTTTGTGTGTAATACTTTTGATAATACAGTACTTCGAAATCCGATTAATCATTTATAGTAACCCTGTAGAAGACACATTCCTTACTTTGAGAAGTTTATGAGTTCGAAATAGAATTTTCACAAAACGGAAATCTTTTACCTTGGTTAACAATCTGTTGCACTTTGTCAGATTACTACAGTGACGTGAAGGAACAATAAGGTTCCAGGCATTCACGAATCGGAACGCCGATCTGGTCCGCTCCAGTTCATTTCGAGCCCTGAGTTTGACTTTCTTTATGGGAGCGGAAGCGGTGCATTTCTATTGAATTGGTTGCACTTAGGGCTTGGGATTGTACTGATGTTTCTGGGTTTCATGTAGGGTAAATGAAGGGATGTTCGCCAAGCTGGGAATTTCGCCGTATTTGTGGTTTTTGTAATCGTAAATAAAAAATATGGGTTGGAAACACTCACTTATTCCGCTAAAAAATCAAGTAACATGTACCTTGTTTGCACTGACATCTGCAGTGTGGTGAGCAAGCAAGCAGTACAGTTTCTAATGCGGGTTACGTCGGAACGGATGAGAAAGAAAGGCGCAGAATTACAGTAGTACGTTAGAAATTCTCATTTTTTGTAAGGTAAGAATTATATTAATTCCTGTTAATTATTGATATCGTAACCGTAAACTGTAATAATAATGTGAAATGATTTGCTTTGGAACGCGTGCATGTACAAGTAAACAAGAGTTGGTTTCTTTCGACTATGCATTTGCAGGTAAGTTCGCCAGAGTAACGTACAATGTGACGAATTGCCCTTCGTACAGACGATCTGTTCACACAAGTTGTTCCAATGCATACGAACAGAATAGTGGTAGACACTACAGTGTTATAATCCTAAATACTTCCGGATGGCACAGTTTATCTGTCATTCTTTAAAAAAAAAAAAAAAAGTCTAAGAGGAGGAATCATAGAACAGATAACCAATTAATGTTTACGCCCTATTTTAGGTCCATTTGGTGTCAACTACGAACAGATATTTGTTTACTGGAAACAAATATATATTATTTTTTGCACTAGCAGGTTTCCGGGCTACGGGTATATATCCTTATAATCCAGACGCAATACAAGAACATGCATTTGCACCAAGCTCAATATCAACGTTTCGTTTCACAGCCAATAACCAATCAGAGTTCCCCATTGTCAGACTCCAAATTCTCGAAAGTGTCACCAAACAGGACCAACGATAGCTCTATCATTTCACGACTTGATGTCAACACCGAAGATCGACAGAAAAGCACCTACGGCACAGAAGTCCAGAAATTCGTCTGCTGTTCGTTTAACTGAAGAACATTTTTACAGCGACAAAATCCAGTAACAAGCAAGGTGTGGCAAGGGCTCACATTTCTCTATAACTTTGGGGGGGGGGGGGCATTCAGATATTTTTTTCTTTCCAGGTGAGTGTCTAGGAAGGCACATGATACAAATCCAATTCAGATTTTGCCATAAAATTGTATATTCATAAAAAAAAACCGCATATAATAGTATACATATAGTCATTATGAAGGTTTCTCCAGACCCAGCTATTACATAATTTAACAATGTTTGTATAACATTAAAAAAAAAAATCACTTAAGCATATTATGTTCTAACTAATAAGAACAAAGTTTCTGCTGTTACTAGAAAATAACAGAAACTGATGTTAGCCTATCCAGAGGCGTTATTCAGCTTTCCCAAATGTGGTTTTCTTTACATCCGGCTCACTCTTCCGCCGCGCCACTGCTTTATTGGACAAACATTTTTTTTTTCTCTCGATCTCGACAGGTATGGTTCAAAAAGCAATATCTCACCTACATTGAGAAAAAAAATATTTGGACAAGTTCAACAAGGACGAAAAGCAGACTTATCACACGCAAAACGTGGCCCATTTCAAAATCTCTTGCCTGTTTATGATAACTTGCATACCTTAGACAGAATGGTATAGAAATTACAAGTACTCTATACACGTGCAAGGTAGCAGGCAACGAAAGAGTGATAACTACGTAAATTAATCGCAAAAAATGTATTTGGACAACCCCATACTACTCTCGAAAGAAATATTCTAGGTGTATTCTAGACCAATGCGTGGTGTATTGAAGCAATGCACACAGTGTCAGGCATAAAGAGGCAGCATGGTGAACAAATTGAGTTGAACAACATTGGAACTGCTCACTTTAATTTCAAATTACGTGCGGAAGGTAAAAGGTACTGAGACATAGCCAAGCTTGTTGGAAAGCCATGCTCTACCGTTAGATACATCATAAAGAAACATAAAACAGAATAATAAACTAAGGAAACTAACTGCCCGGAATGAAACCTACATTCTTCATTCTGTGAACAAAACTCAAAGAATTAGTGTTAAAGATTTGGTTACTTCACTTGCCTAGGATATGCAAGTTAATGTTACAGATCTGTAGATGTGAACAAAAAAATTGGGATTCAGAAGATGTGTAATCGGAAACAAAACATACATATCAGAAGAAAGCAGAAAGAAGTTCTAATTTTCAAAGAAATATCTTTATGAGTGCCTGGAATTTTGGAAAAAGTTTGTTTTTCTAGGATGAGACTAAGATAAACTTGTATTGTAGTGATGGTTCAGGACGTGTGGCGAAAGAAGAATGAAGCTTTCAGAAAGCAGCTGATTAACATTGTTTTAACTGATAAAAATGTTGGAGGGTCTGTTAAGATTTGGGGTTGTGTAATTACTAATAGAGTGGCCAGTATTCATACCCTGGATACACATCTTCTAATTCCCAATTGTTTCAAAGAATTTTGGGTTGTTCAATGAATTACTAACATTAACTTACATATTCTAGGCGAGTGAAGTAGCCAAATCTTTAGCAACAATTCTTTGAGTATTGTTCACAGAATGGAGAATGTAAGTTTCATTCTGGGCAGTTAGTTTTCTTGGTTGGCCAGAACTGATTCTATTCCGCAATAATTGCTCTGTTTACGTTGCTTTATGATGTATCCAACGGTAATGCATGACTTTCCAACAAGCTTGGCTTGCTTGGCCTTGTGGGCTGCTTAAATACACTAAGTAGAATGCTCTTGTACACAAAAGGATACCTAGAACATTTATTTCGAGAGTAGTATTCGGTTGTCCAAATACTGTTTGTTGCGATGAATGTACGTAGTCGTCACTCTTTCGTTGCCTGTTACCTTCCAGGTGTATCGAGTGATAGTTATTTCTTAAGTATCATAAAATTATCCCAAATTATCATAAAAGGGCTAGAGATTTCGCAATGGTCCATGTTTTACGTGTGATAGTCTGATTTCCTCTTTGTCGAACTTATCCAAATAGTTCCTTTCCCCCGCTGTATATAGTTTCCCTATCTATAAGTTGTATTAGAAACTCAAAATTACGGTATTAACGGCAAACAATAATTGCATCCAAGCAGTAGTTTGAAGGATATGTTTCCAAGTGCAAGTCCACTCCTACTTTTGTGTGAGTTCTTCTTGTCGCTTATTTTTCTTGTATATATTTATTTTCCTTAAATTATGTTTGTATATGACAAAATCACGATGAATGATCCTTGACCCTCGGAACGCCAAGATAATTTCATCTCACGGAACGTCAAGATGAGTCATTTTCGAAGCATGTATATTTATCGTATGAAATAAAGTATTGTTCAAAATCAAGGTATTTTTTTTAGAGTATGGGTGTATTCATTGTATAGTATTTATTGCATTGTATTGTATTTATTTATTTATTGTATTTTATTTTTTAAGTAGATACTACAAAATAATGAAACATGCAGAAAAAACTAAAACATCATAATAACCTTACAACCATTTTCAGGGCTGCACAAAAATAAAGGTACCATGAGTCTCTTACTTATTTACACATATAAAACTAGCAGAATCAAACTACCTTCCTCTTCCACTCTCACATGTAAAGCACACCGTATTTGTTGTATTCTGATTCTTGCAAATGAAGCGATTGCATTGTTGACAGTATGCGGAGTACACAGAATTTCATTCTTCCATTTAATGACTAATGGACAAAAATAATATTTTGACTGTATGGGTCATTTTTGACCCGATCTTGGCGTTCGGAGGGATAAACGACAGAAAATACGTTTTCATTTTTTCTTTACTATTTTTGCTAAATGGTCTTTATCGATATTATGCATGAAACTCCAGAAACAACACAAGAAATGCACGAATGAACTCCTTTAACCAGTCGAGGGGGTATTATACGTGATGTAATTTATATAAGTACTGTAGCACACAAGTTTCAGATAGGAATTTATCAATGAAATATATTTTCCAAAGGGAGATAAGCTTAGTAGAAGTGGAAAACGAATGACCATGTGGAGAACTGACTTCACCACTTCAACTTTAGGGGGGCCAGGGCCCCCAAAGCCCCCCCCCCCGGGTTCGGTGCCCTTGAGTGTGGGGAAATTGGACTCCGATGATAACAACAGTAGGGAGTGAACAATATCAAGTCAGAAACAAACGTGCAGAAAGTGGGGAAAGCTAAACGGATCAAGTCAACATTTTGTGGTGACTGTGGAGATGATTACTTGAATCCCAAAGGTAAAAAAAGTGTGTTGGTACCAATGCTTAATTTGCCAACTTTGGTTTCATGAGGACTGCGATAAAGGTTCAATAACACGGTTCTAAAGATTTACCTAATTATGCACAAAGCTCGCACATATTTATCAAATTAATTAGTAGGAAATTTGATGTACAACATCCATAAAATGTCAAAAAGAAGTTCATAGAGCCAATACGCTTGTTATGTAAATCCAACTAAATATAATTGTAGGATATACCAAATATTAAAACAATACTTGTCTACTTACAGAGCTAGACGATTGTTCTGTCCTTGCTTCTAATATACTTTCCGATGACTTCATTGTTGAAGTCTTTCAATTCCGTAAGAAAACTCGCTCAACTGATAACATTGCAAGTGCAGATAATTGTACCATACACGGAATGACGGAAGTACTGTTGATTGATCGCTCCACAAGAAGCACACGTTCTCTAATGGTGACGTGCACTTTTTCCTTCTAGGCCTACAAAACGCACATACACTCAAATGTTTGTACGCAAACCGCACACTACGTACACGTAATTTAATGTTCTGTTGTACACAGCCTGTCTTTAATGTCAATTAAATCATTTACGAATTATACGTTAGAGCTCTGGTTCGAATACAATTAATGTGTTGTTCTTTAATTGTACACACACGAAAGAGAATAAATCCGGGTTTCGTCCACTTGTCAACACGTGTCAAACTGGCCTCCCGAGCGCGATTGATGAGTCGTCACAAACACTGTCTGCCACCCAAAAATCAAGGGGGACGGAATGTTAATAATAAAAGAGGGGTACTGTGCCTTTTTCGGTAAAACTCAAAGATTTTACAGTAATACACACACATTTTACAACTTCAAACGATTGAGAAACAAGCTTTGCTGTCAATGGAGGAAATCGTCCCTACGTCACACCCAATTCCAAATTTTCATTCTCACCCCATCACCAAACACACACCATCAGCTTGAAAATTATGGCAAATCTCTGGATATCGGCCACCAGAAAAAGCCAATAATTCTCAAACCCAATCATTCTTTATACTCTGAAGTGAATTGATGTTTGGGAATGAGGATGAGTTCGAAACAAGTCTCCAATTGAAATGAACACAGAAAAATTGACGATCGCCGCGACCGGGACTCGAACCCGGATCTCCCAGTTGCCGGATGGGCATGTTGTCTGTCCATTACACCACCACGACACGCAATTCTCTGTCTCTACGAATTCAAGTCCCGGTCGCGGCGGTCGTCAATTTTTCTGTGTTAATTTCAATATTTACCTAACATAATTTTCTTGTGAAAAAAAGCCTGTTCTGCCTTTTCCTTTGGCGAGCATTCATTCTGAAGGATTGTTCTACGAAGAGATGGGTCCTAAGGTTGGTGGCTGGACCTCTTCAGTGCTAAAAAACAAGAAAAGGACGGGTACGAAAAGCGAAGAGGGAGATGGCGTTGGTGCTTGTAAATTTTAGAATGGCAATTTTCAGATGAGAGATTTTTAAAAAGTTCCGAATTTGCTTTTCCCAAAATTGCTCGCGGTGCTTGACCTACAAGAATCCCCTCCCTACAAAAGGTAATAAACCAATCCTGCAAGGTCAGACCATCTCTTAGTAAAGGAAAAGAGACTTGAAGATTCAAGTTGCAATCCTCAGATATATTTAATCACCGAAGTCTGAAAATTATGAGCAAAAGTTTGCTTCTGTCTATTGAGGCATGTTTATTTTTATTATTTCTTCGACTAAGGCAAAAATGAAGAGCAGGTTGATTCGAACCATTGGGAGGCTAGGGTGAAGTGCCCCTTGGAAGGGTCGCCCCCCCTCGCGTTGCGGGGTTTCGCGCCATAGTTGTTACACCCCTGAATATGATATCAGATAATGAAATATACAATTTTTTCTCCTTTATTCATTGGTAGTGCCATGGCTCACTGGCTCCTCAGCGGCCGCGACTGCTATGAACAATTAATTATACCTGTAATTATGCATAAAAATACGAGTGTCGTTTTTCAAAACTAAAGAAAAGATTGTAAATAGAACAATTCATTGTAAGTTCAAAACACTAAATTTGAAGAAGTAGATTTTATGTTTAAATAACTCTCTAGTTACTGCAGACAAATATTACAGGGGAAAAGTGGATCTTTTTCTTCTTTACCAACACAGTTTTCATGGAACTAAATGTGACATTTTCTACATCTAACCCACTTTTCATCCATGTTTTCTTGGAAGTACAGTCTTTCATTAATATGCCACTCTGTGTCGTAATAAGTGATAGATTTGGTGCTTGTTGATATATAACTACCTACAGTGGTCATCTTCTTTGTCATATGTGCTTGATAAATCAAGTCCTTTAGCTTTGCTTCTATGAATTTCCTTATTTGTCTCTCTTCAAATTTCTCTTGCAGTTAGATTTGACAATATAATTGTCAAATATATTGCGCGGTTTCACTTAATTACAGTTTGTTCTGTGCTCTTTGAAACTAATTCACTTTCTTCACATTATACAAGGTTTGTTCTGAAAGTAGTAGGACTGGCTTTTTCCTGAGTGAATGGGCGGACGAGAGGCGGTCTGCGCGCGCACGATCGGTGGAGGGTTTTATTGGGAACGCTGGGAAACAGCGGCAGTCGGCTCTCGGCTGTTGAAGAGAGCAGGTCGCTTGTACTGTGAACCCCTGTCGAAACGCCTCGTCACGGAGAATCATGGAGCGTTTACTGGAGCAGCGATACGCAATCAAATTTTGTTTAAAGCTTGGTAAAACGGGCAAAGAGGCGCACGACATGATTGAAAAGGCCTACGGTGATGCTGCCATGGCTAGATCGGGTGTAAAGAAAGCACGAATAAGCAAATCCAAGCAAACGTCCATGCTCATTTGCTTTTTTGATCGACATGGTGTCATCCACAAAGAGTTCGTACCACCCGGACAAACAGTTAAAGCAGTTTTTTACGTGGAAGTCCTCAAAAGACTGAGAAAACGCATTGTTCGTGTCCGTCCAACCATCGCTAACAATTGGCGGCTGCACCATGACAACGCGCCCAGCCATACAGCGTTCGGCGTAATGGAGTATCTTGCCCAACACAATGTCGCAACGCTGCCTCATCCCCCCTACAGCCCCGACTTGGCCCCGCCAGACTTTTTCTATTCCCGAGATTAAAATCGACGCTCAAGGGGAAGCATCACGGCTCGGTACAGACGGTTCAACAGACCGTGACGAGGGAGCTAAACAGCATTCCGGTCTAGAGGTTCCTGGAGGCATACGAAAACTGGAAAACTCGTTGGTAGCAGTGTGTAGATGCCGAAGGATGCTACTTCGAACAATTCTAATCGTTTGTACTATTATCATGAATACATTTTTTTTAAACCAGTCCTACTACTTTCAGAACACACCCTGTATAATACATCGTGTTAAATTTAGGGATTGGAAATTTAAACCCGTCAGGTGGGTGAAATTAGGACTCTTTTGACACTAAACTGTTATTCTCCACTCACCAGGGTAAAGCTCCCCCCACCCAAACTTATCAATGTATATTATAGCCCAATTACCATTCACCAAGCATGCGTATAGTTACTATTTTAAAGCTTACAATTGCTGAAGCTCTTAGACAACGTGGGAATTACTGCAAAACCCCCAACAAGGAGAAAAACTACAAACGGCCACGAGACACATCACATCTTCAGAGATTATTGTTGACAATCGACTGATAATTTTAAACTCATACTAACTGAGAAACTTGTGTGGGTAAAATTAGGCTGTTATGCGAAATTTGATTACTTTCCTCTATTGTACGATGAACTTTAACTGTGGTCAGTGAGTTTGTCATGTAACTTTTCGGAAATAATAGCTGTAACACCAGCAATGAAAGCTTTACTATTGTAAGCTAATGTACAAGCTGAATAAATTGAATTTGTCTACAAAACATATTTTTGTTTTGATAACTAGAGCACACAACCGTACCCGTCTCATTGTAAGTTCGTGAAAAGAAAGCTATAATGCGTTAGAGGGGGACAGTTTCATCCCCCCTGGGATAGTGAATTCTAGTTAGCAGCCAGGGATAAATACATTCCCCCATTCCCGGTCGTAATTCGCACCCTGATTGTAGTATTATTGCTGTAATTGTATTCAAGTTCTCAATTTTTTTCTTTGTGGGCTTGCCAAATTACAATTTTTAATTTTAAGTATTATTTTAGGCACATCGTTAATTGAGGAATAGTTAATTTCAGTTAAACTCTATTCTTTTATTATATTTTTATATTTACTATCATTTACTCAGTTATATTAGTTTTTTTCGATTTCAGGTGACATTTAAATGAAAAAAATCACTGTAATAAAATTAAGTCAAGGCAAGGACTAGGGGGGGGGGCACCAAAAAGCCACTTTGCCCGAGTGGAAATTTCACCTTAGTCCGTCTCTATCCTGGGACTAAATAGTAGCGAAACATCAATTGTGAATATTGCTTTTTTTTCTTCTTAAAAGTGAAAGCATAACCCAATGACCTCTATCAAAAAACGATACTGGACTGACTGAAGCCATTGTAAATTTCATGAATATATGAAGCCAGGGAGTGGAGAGCACACTTAATCTCGTTTGTTCACTTCCAGTCTAAACCAATATGAACCAAATTTTCGGTTCTAACTCAGTTTTTACGCTTAATAACGCTGTGTGACCCGTTTTTATTTATGTCTTAATTCTTGCAAAAATGTAAATATTATTTGGAGTATTTTCTATTCTATGCAGATCATTAATTGATGTCATTTTGACTTGAGATACAAGTAAAATTAGACATTTCGACCAGTTCCCAGTACCAGGCATCTGTCGACACCATTTAATGTTTGCGTCGTACTCAATCTCTGTACCAAAATTTAAAGCTAAAATTATGTCATACAGAGACATGCGTAACATCAATGATAAGGCTTTGTTTCAGGATGCAATCATCATACAGTGGCAGTAAATATATAACCTTCTGAGCGTTGATGCACAACTAGATTTTCTAATAAATCGATTTTAAGTCTACTAGGTAAACATGCTCCGTTAAAACGGAAACTTGTTTCGCACCAATCTTCCCCCTGGTAAAGAGCTACTTGAATTAATGGCGTTAAGAGATACTACTTATAGAAAGTACCTCAAGGCGTGTAGAAGGAATTCTGAAGGAACCGACACAATTCTTAACCCTTATCGCAGTCTGAGAAATCGTTGTACCCACCAAATAAGGAAGGCTAAGATCAAATTTGAGAAGGAATTAATTTGTGATTCCACTAACTCGAAATCCCTCTGGGACAAACTACAGTTACTTGGTATGAAGAAGAGAAAATCTTTTACAGAAATCGGGGATAAATTTTCGCCAGACGAACTTAATGATCACTTTTGTAAAATTAACTACCCGAGACTAGCGAAGAGGTCCGACTCAAATGAAACTAATCTGAATCAGCAGAATGAACGGAATAAATTTAATTTTATATATGTCACTCCGCAAGAGGTTTTATCAGCTATTCACAGAATAAAATCAAAAGCAGTAGGTATCGACAAAATTCCCATTACCTTCATTAAAAAAATCATTCCATTTATACTATTACCAATAACTAATATGTTTAATCTCTCAATAATGTCAAATACGTTTCCGACGGCATGGAAAGTAGCACAGGTTATGGCACTTCCAAAAATTAAAGAAATCCTAAATGCAGACGATTTACGACCCATAAGTATTTTACCCAGTCTGTCGAAAGCTCTTGAATATATTATGAGCGATCAAATTTGTAGATTCTTAACAAAATACTCATTATTGGACCCATTTCAATCAGGCTTCCGCAAAAATCATAGTACTCTAATCGCTCTAGTACATATAACTGACGAGATCCGAAAGGTCTTGGATATGAGAGAGGTTACCATTCTCACTCTTTTGGATTTTTCTAAAGCGTTTCAGTCTATCGTACATAAAACTCTTCTCTCTAAATTATCTTCTTTCTTCAAGTTCTCTGAGCATGCTATTCAATGGGTCTTCAAGGACGCCAGCAATTTGTAAGTCTTCCTGGTTTACAATCATCTTTGCATAATCCAAGCCAAGTTATATTTTTCAACATTTTCAATCTCTTAATGCCCGTCATGGACACAATACAAGATCAGGAACCAACATGTTATTATCTAACCCCAACATAACTCTAACTTCTTTAACAGTTACCTCTATTCGCATTTGGAGCAGCCTACCCGATTATCTTAAGGAATCAAAGACAGTGAAATGCTTCAGGAAGTCGATGGAAAAATAACTATTGTCAAGAATCGATGAAACCTCCAAACTCCACCTGACAGCTTTCATTTGTTTATATGTAAGTACAATTTTAGTAAGTACATAAGTTTCTTTAGTATGATATAGTTTGTACAGGATCAGTTTATGTTAAAATCTGTAGAGTACCGGTATTTTTCTGTATATCACTGTTTTATGTCGTTTTGTGTGTGTGTACTTATTTTTAGGTGTAATTTTCTTTCTTTTTTTATTATTATTATTTCGGTATTTCCCACATAGCAAAATGACGTCCCAGGGATGTACGACGGATCTCCTGGCAGGATATCGGGACGTCCGTGGGAAGTCCTGTTTATGCCCCGTTTACATCCATGGGACCTCCAAATGTCCACCCCGGGATGATCCCTGGGACGTACTTTTGGGATCCTTTTAGGACAAAGATGGGACTATAACGGGATAATTTATTGTATGTAAATTAATTAATATTGAAGGCTATCTGTACCACTAAATAGAATTAACGTGGCTCTGTAGGCGCTACCGGTAATACCAGGTGCCAGCAAAAGCGTTCTATTTCCCCCGTGTCCTTTTTTTTGCATCCCGGTTGCCCAGGCTTTTAAAATTTTCACGCTAGAAATTCTAACTTTCCAGTTATTCACTTCCAGCTTGAAAACTTTAAGAGCAAAGCCTGGGCAACCCTTGTGCAAAAAAGAACAGAGGAAATTAAAAATGCTTTTGCTGGCATCTCGTATTAACGGTAGCGCCTATATAGAGCAACGTGAAATGATTGTATACTGTTATATTTATAACGTTTTAACTTAATTATTACATGCAATTCCAAGAAAGAGAGTTATATAATATTTATATAAGTGCTAATAATAATATCACTTCACTATGAGTAGTAAATTAAGTATCACTATTATTGAAAGCGTTCAACAAAAATGGCAACTAGTGCTATATA
>JAGDQP010048834.1:0-14652 GCA_022664845.1 Lepisma saccharinum
TTGTGTTGTCTTGAACCTCTCGACGATCCTTAAGAGTGTGTTCATCTGGTACCTCTGGTTCCAATCCTCTATTGGATACACTTTCACCACCTGACTTTCGCCATCGATGTCTTCGCCAGTCCTTCCTATTTTCCTCATCTCATCTGCGTCGGTGACCATTATAATCTCTCCTCCTACGGCTTGTTCTCCACGGTTCATGGTGGGCATTTTGTAGTAGTGTACGCTACGGTTCCTCATTTTTCTGACTAGGCGCTGCCTCATTTACAGGCGTTGTCCTGGGGGTTTTCTTCGCAACTTTCCGGTATGACTGAATGCTACGTTCCCATGGCACATCGGGGATAATCTCCAACTTCCGCAGAACATCCAAGACTTTCATCAGTGTAAGATGATATATAGGTGCAAATACTATTCCGACAGCTCCGGGTAATAAAGAAACAAAGCAGTTGCATATCTCCTCCTCCGAGTTCCAATCGTCAAATTCCCAAATTTATATATCGGTTTGTATTAAACTTCTCCAAACTCCCATTGTACTTTCCATGATAATAAGTACATGGGACTGGGATCTTCAACTGGGCCAATCGCATACTCGTTATATTTTCAGAGTGAAAATACTGCAGGAAACGGCAACGAAAGCCTTCGTAGTTTTCAAATTTATCCTGATTAGTTTTCAAATTTATCTTACTGGCACCAAGAAAGTACCTGTCCTTTCAGCACGAAAGGAATAATCCGTATTCCTTGGCTCCGGGCTCCTTGGCTCCAACTAGTCAAGCGTCTTCTTCAATTTGGTTGAGGAAAGACCGCTGACATATCGCCCCTACCTGCTGCGAAAGTTGTAAAGGAACGAAGTTCTGTCAATCGAATATGGAGATCACTATTTTAGAGTTTTCGCAGTTTTCCCTCCTTTTGGGAATCCTGCTGACTTTGGCACCGTCACTTATATTCCCTCCGACGAGTACCACTCCCAAATGACGAGCTGCCATAACTGTGTTCAGAATACCCGCTTTCATCCGTTTCGTCATCGTCATCCCCTTCAGACGAACAATGCACTTTCCTTGGTAAATTCTTCCTACGCTGGCAAGAAGGTTCGCGTTTAACACGTCGGCTCCAGATTTCCTTCAATCTTTTGATCTCCCTAGCGGATACGTTTCTTCCTATTCGTCAATTTTAAGCTTTTCCCAAATTTTCATCAGAAATTCCGTCGGGTTATCCTCCTGGCTAGTAGGTTCACTAGGATTTTTCACCCCGAACTTCCACCAACTTCTGGATATCCGCCTTGACTTCTTTAATGCTGGATTCCATTTGGGCTCGAATATGGGTTTTTACAGTCTCATCTTCAACCACTCCTTCAAGCTTCTGGGTTTGCTTTCCTCAGGTCTTATCTGCACATTTTTTTTAAATCAAATCTTTCACCTTAGTTTCGGCATTTTCTCCCATTATTCGAGCCGCCGGATGTTCCTTATGTAACTTCTGGACCCAACTTTCAAATTCGTCATGTTTTCGGTGCAACTGCTTCACTTCATCTTTCGCTTGTCATATAATAATTTTTACTACCTCTTTTAATTCTTTCATAATCATACCTATTTGGATCTCGATTCGACTATTATTCTCTTCCATCATTTCACTCAAGTTTCCCTTCAGCTTGCATATTCTCTGACACATTCTTTCCTCCATTTTGCTTAAGTTTTTCTTCATACTGTGGAACATATTTTCCTCCAATTTAGTTTAGTTTACTTTCATTTGATGCATATTCTGGGACATTTTCTCTTCCATCCTCATTTAATTATGCTTCATTTCACACAGCAACGTGTACATCATCTTAATGAAATCTTCATTTCCGGGTCCAGTGATTTGAGATGCTCTGCTTTCCGTCTTTGGTTGTTTATTAACATCCCCGTTGATCAGTGTACAATCCTCACACATCCACGTATTTCCGATGACCTCACAGCTCTCAATCTCCTCCGCTGCAATAATATCTTTCCGACATCCATGGCAGATTTTTTCTTTGCTTCCATCTTGTCAGCTTCAGAATCTTCAAGCTTAACTTTCTTCATACTTAAAATGTTCCTAATGTCTTGTTCAAGCTTTTCTTCTTCTTTCATCTCCACGCTATGTACCTGCTGGGAACCCTGAGCCCAAGGAGCGGCCCCATTAGGTCCCCGATCGGGCGCCATATATGATGTTTCCTTCATGCCTGCTTCGAGCGCCAGTAGGAGTTACAGGACTTTCCCGAACGATAATGGTCTCGGAACAACTACGAAAGGTTAATGGCAGGAAATACACTTCAAGAATCTCAGACACGTGGTCTAACAGCTCCCTCTGGGAACGAGAAGATGCTCGGCAATTCCCTGTTGACAACAACAGACAATGACTATCAAGTGCCAGAAGTGCCGGTGAGATCCTGAGCTACTGAAATCTCACGTTGGAAGCAATGATCGTTTGTCCTTAGTCCTACCATGATTTTCTGTCACGCGATCCGGTTGGCCGCTGCAACGTATGTGGTTTTTCCCAAGAGAAGAAATTAGTTTTCTCGCTAACTTCTTGCGAGAACAAGAAATTCCCGCACAAATGGACAATCTCTGATCTCTTGAATTAGCCAAGAGGCTGGTGGTCCCTCCGAAAACCAAGGGATAACCTCTTGCGTCCACCAAGAGTGCGTCTCGAATTACTCAAGAGAACATAGCCCTCTCGCGTCTAACAAGAGATCTAGACTCTCGAATTTCCAAGAGCCGGGTGTCCTTCGAGACACCAAGAAACTAACAATGCCTCTGTCAATTAGAGAAGGTGGAACATCAATTGAAATAAACCAACAATTCAATTGCTGTTGCACGTATATTTGTGCTTTGCGATCGTTAATCTACAGAGCAGAACTTGCTTCACCAGGTTATGCTGACAAGTACAATAAACTATAGCAAACACCGAAATTCAACAGTTAATTACTCATATTCTATAAATATTTAATTAGGGAAATATTTTTGATAACGATCAATTCTTTACGTTCCTTTACTTGAGGTTAAAAGAATGTTAATAATAATTAAAATAATAAAGAACACCATTTCTGGAAGTTAGCAGTGTCGGACACCACCTTCGGGACACACCGGTGACGACAGCCGCTGCTCCATGCGTATGCGTGACCCGGTGGCTGAATTGTCTCAATAATAAGAGCATTATCTAAAGCATTATATAAAGAACACCAGTTTCAAATTTTCAAGACTGACAAGAGGCTGCGTTTGAACGATTTTCCCTTTGGACGATATTCCCGTTGGTTGCCTTTTCCTTTGGGTGATTTTCCCATTGGATATTTTGCCCGTCAACGAAACATATCTTCTCGCTTCGTGTAAACGGTTTCGAAGAATTTCTCGTAGCACATCAGCTTTCTGGACGATTTTCCTTTTGGGTTAGCTTCTTTGGACAATTTTCATTTTGGACGCTCTTGCCTTTGAGTGGTTTTAATGTGAAAATAATACTAATACAATTTTTATTGGACAGAATTCCCGTTATAGGAATTATCTACCAAAATATCAGTTTAGACGGTTTTCCTGTTGGACGTTTTTCCTTTTGAACATTTTTACGTTGCAAGATCTTGCAAAATGTTTGAAAAGTATATCCTTTGGATGATTCTAATTTGAACGATTTTCCAGTGCTCCTTCGAGAATAAAGTGGCTGCCTTTTTAATTCCTTGTATCTCAAATACTAATTGCCCAGATACGCTAAAGATACAGCCACAAACGATTTCCAATCTCGAAAACTCAAATATGAGAAATTGGGAATTACCATTCCTTCAGATTTCGAACTTATTTGGTGGTATTAATGTTGTATTCTTGGTATATTATCTATTCCTGGAGTTGGGTATTTTTCAAAACGATTGTTTAGAAATTCTGAAACGTGCACGCACTATCTGTCACACAAGCACTAGCGACGCACAAACGATTTAACCTAAGAACTTCAATCCGAGACGCTTTGAGTGGGAGGGCTACCATTTCCCCAGCCGCTGCAATTTAAAGCTTGACTTGTTCTTCATATATTGGGTTCAAACGCTACAAGCACGTTCACAAACGATTCCGGCTAGAAATACTACTATTCACTTTAATGGGTTTGTCTCCCAATAGCTGTTTTTGATTCCCAATGTCTTAGTTATTATTTGTGCACAAACGCTAAAATGCGTGCACCAGCGATTACAACCTAAAAGAACATCATAACGTCGTACATGTAGACATTATTAAGATGTCTACTTGTAGGTTCCCATGTTTTCCCACATGGGTGAAGCGAAATTTAATAAAATATAGATTTAGACCTAGTGTAAAATAATTACACTAACAAAACTATTAGAACTTTTGCGGCGAAATAAAAAGCCGGGAATACGATAAACGCGTTTAATGTTCCGCTCCAGAATGAAGCAGAGTCAATCCTTTAGGTATAATATTCTGTTGTAAGTTACCAACATTAAGTTCTTACACGAATTTATAGAGTACATAGCTTAGTCAAAGATTAATTGTATTACACTTGTTCACTAAAAAGTGTAACAACACATTTCCAACAATAAATGATGGAAACAAATCATTATCAAGTTTGATTTTATCGACATTCGCCATTCAAGAAATAATATTTCATAATTTAAAGTTATTAGTAGTTTCACAATGCATTTTTGTCTGACGTCTAGTTCTCAAGGTTTGCATTTATTCATAGCTGCTCTCTCTAACAAAACACTACTCAACCTACGTAAGCAACTTTGCAACTCATAACAAACATGCAGTGTGAAAAACATATAAGGTCCATGCAAACAGTAATTCATCGCACCAAACCTAACGTTCATTAACTCAAACATGCTTCAAACTAAATATGCATATCGCAACAAGCTAAATATGCGCAAAACATCAGGTAACATAGTAATTTATATTGCATTAGTTAGTAAATGTGCACTACCTAATTTTTGGTACACGGATTGATTATTACGGTCATACATCAAATCCTGTGTTAGTACATAATGTTTAATACAAAATATCAACGTTAAGTAATAACAAACATTACTTTATAAACACAGTATTAAAGTATGTGCATTAATCTTTTAATGTGTGTAATATTGAACACAAACCTAATTAAGTACAAACATTGAACTACGCTAACCTGATGTAACCTAGCTCAATGAAACTTAACGTAACAAAAACTAAGCGCTATATCATATGCCCCCAACCAACTTTAAAAATTTTGTTAAAAATTAAGGATCTTGTTAATTGCATTTTTTGTTTTCCTAATTAGTATTAGTGCTTAAATTAATTACTTTTTTTTCATATATACTTTTGTATTTATTTTTCATTCATTCATTTTTATAATTTTATTATTATTCTTTTTTTATATTTTTTATTTCCGCCATTTGTTTTCCAATTAGTAGCTATTCACTTTTCTTTAATTCATACGTTGTTCTGAAGTCTAACTATAAAATACCCACATACATATATTACATTAATATGTTTTATGAATTTCAGATGGTAACTATCATAAAAATTAATAAATTATAGCACCATAACATAATATTTGCAAATCACAATGCTCAATAGTAATTCAGTAACTCATAACAGCAATATAGTATGCATTAATTAATAGTTCATATTATAAATTTTAAATAACAGATATCTCAGTTCTCATAATTCATATTTCATTTAATAACGATTATTATATATTAACGTAGAATAATAGTATTAATTATTATTTCATTTCATTACCTTTGCAGCATTGTCGTGTTTTCAATTTTAATTTAATCTTCTCCTGATATGGAATCCTTTGGTAGTAACGGTCATATCTAATTTCTAATTATCAATCATATATCGTGCTGAAAATTATATATTATGAGCTTTCACACCATTGCTTTTTTCCAAATTCATCATAAGAGTTTTATTAATTTCTAACAATAAATGTACATAAGCCTTATAGATCGCTTTGTTTTATCTTTAAATGGAAAAACTTTGTCAGGAATATATGCACAATAACTACTCTCTGTGACATCTCGTCACATTTCACAACGAATATGAACTATGTTATTCGAAAAAACATAAATTTTTCATGAAAATTTATTGTAAATTCTTTAAATTGATTTAATATTTTTTTTCCGAAGATCATATTATGTGGGCAATCTTTGATAACATAAAATTCAACACTAAAACTCTGATGTTCATTTAGCCAAATATTTGTTATAAAATATTGGTTAATTTTGACCAATTCTCCGTTACTAGTAGAGATACGTACCATGTCCGTCCCTGTATTTTCCATTTTAATATACCGATATTGTTTTTGTAGTAATTTAATACTCGATAATCTAACAGCGAGCAAGAAGCACCCGTATGCTTTGACTAATTGATCAGCAATATTGCATAAATATTATTATAAAACGTACTTGAATCATTGCCTTTATGTGCTTCCTCATAAATATTTTGTGTCTCTAAAAACATTTGATCCTGTGGAAAGACCTGTTTCTTAGTTTCATTAATCATTTCTTTATGAAAAGCATCTGTTAAAGCTTCTTATGTCTCTTTAGTACCATGAAATAGCTTTAGATTAACCACACTCTCTTTTACCTGTATTCCTATTTTCAACGACACAATGGTAGCTGTATTTAAATATAGATTTACAACAACGTAAAGACTCGCATTTAGATGATAAAATTTTGATATATTATCTACTGCAGGACGTAAATCCAATGCATTCACAATTCTGCTTACAAAATCATACGACGGCAAATTTAAAAACATTTCCTCTGGCGTTTGATTATCGTAATTAACCATTGTATCATTCAGAAAATAAACTACATGATGTAGATATTGGTTCCATAAGGTATGAATTTTGTGAGAATATTTGCGTAGTATTCCACCTATTTCCCGATTGTATCTTCCTTGTGGATGTTACAGTGATGTTAAGATATGCTGAATATTATTTTCTTGCATCCACTCTTGCCATTTATCAGATATAAACTGAGGTCCATTACACTAGTTAACGAGGTCTTTGCCACATGAAAGAAAACACCTGATCTTAAAGGATTTTTGGCGCTGAATTCGAAGGTGCAATCATTTTTTCTCGATCACCCATAGTTTTTGTGTAAAACGGTGGGGCTGGAGAAAATTTTCTCAACATTTTCATACTTCTCATAACCCTGACCTTTATCCACTTAGAAACATAAACACAAAAATGACACCGAATAAAACTTTGATTTATACTTAAGAAACCTTCCAAGTTTCATAACAATCATATGGTTCTTTGTAGAGAAATAAATTTATTAGCGTGTATCCTGTGTGTACTGCATATTTTAAGACGTAATATTGCCCTTATAGCACTTAAATAAAAAAACACGATTTCGTTTACCTATACAGGCATAAATATGAAAATAAGTGTTTACAACATGCAGCAAGAATGTTTTGTGGTTTTGTACCACATGACATGTAATTGTATCGACACATGTTTATAACAATACGTGTTTAGCAGATGTAATAAAACTGCACCAAATGGAATTCTACGTCTAAAGAGTCAGATCGATGGCAAATAGCTAATGAAGTGTCGTATAATTACCTGCACATTTTAGGTTTAAGTTCATAGTTTCGTTTTGATTTGCCTGTGACAAGTCATCGTGTGCGGTGTGCGGTGCCTCCGTTATGAAGAGATCGCGGCGCGCTTGTATAAATTCGCTGAACTATTTCTGCTACCTGTGCGGGAAATATATTGTGAAAAGTCAGCGCCGTTCAATAACAGAAACGTTAAAAGAAGCTTTGTACAGTTATTTTGGGTGTCGTGTTGGTGATTAAGAAAAAGTGTGGGCACCCCATGTGTGCTGTGTAACATTTTATTCTATTCTTATTAAGTAGAGAAGTGGCGATAAAACTCGAGTTGTGCCTTTTGTGGTGCCAATGGTCTTGAGTGAACCAACCAGTCTTGCTGAAGATTGTTATTTCTGTTTAACAAAAACTTGGGGTCATTCCAAAAGAACAAAATCTAATATTGAGTACCCAAATGTTCCATCCATCTAAAACCCATACCACATGGACCTGAACTCCCAATCCCTGATCCATATGCAGTCAGAAGAATCTTCTCCAGCATAAGAGTAAGTAGACGAATTGCCCGAACCATCAACGTCCTTTCAGTAAAGTGGTGCTTGGATTTATAAGAAATCATAATGCAGAAAATGACCGACAATTGGTTCACGAACTCTTGGATAGTTTTGAAAGGTTAGGATGTAGAATGTCCCGGAAAATTCTCTTTCTACATTCCTGTTTGGAATTTTCCTCCGAGAATTTAGGAGCTGCGAATGACAAATAACGGAAATGATTCCATCAGGATATTCAGAAAATGGAGCAAAGGTATCAAGGTAAATGGGATCATTATATAACGGGCAACTACTGCTGGCTCATAATTAGAGAAATTAAAACTTTAGTTTTATATGGGCCAGTTTTAGTAAATTTGGACTTCGGCCCGTCACGATTTGCCTTTAGCTGTTAAGTGTTAAAATCCACAGCCATGCCCCTGCCGGGACTCGAACCCGGGACCGTTGAGTCGATAGCCTACCGCCGCAGACCGCTCGACCACGCGGCCGGCAATTAGAGAAAGTGACAGGCACTACAAAAGGAAGAACTAATTGTAAGCAGAAATATATTATCTTCACACTTTTTAAAACAGTTGTGCATTTAATCCATTGTGAGTTGTTGATATCTGTTTTTAGGTCAATATTAACTTTTATTTAGTATCTAAAGTCAAGTTTAAAAGGTGTGAAAACTGAGATCTTGTTGTATACTATTGAAGTTAAAGATCAATTTTTCAATGTACCATTTGATAATCATATTCTCTACTTCTTTCTGTGTAAACTGAAAACATTCTCTGACCAGGTTCCCCAGTTAGATAAGTATATTTTTTACGTACTTTGTGTATTTTTACGCTATTTAGAAAACTAGGTGATATTACCGTTTAACCAGAATCCACCTCACCTCTGTCACAAACAAATTACGTCCTACGACGTTGTCATTGCCATTTTCGTGTTCAGCAGGGTCGATTTAGTAAGAAGATCGATTTTCACTCATGTGGCAGAAAAAAAGTTTTAATTTGTTGACTTGTGTTATCAGATAGTATCTTCTGTGGTAACCCATAATGTTTAGAATATTCTACATTCATTTAATGATTTCTCGAGTCGTTGCCTGTAGTAACGGATATACCATGATAAATTTAAGCGCAATATCTATGATGGACAAGATAAATGAGAATGTCTCTGACCTTGGTAATTTTCTAATCAAATCAATGGATATCATCTCCGAAGGTTTCGTTGATTGCACATGTTATTGAGTTCTTATGCCTCTAAGATCTGGTTTGGTTTCATAGCAGGTTAAAAAAAAACATTAATTTGATCCTCAATATCTAACGCATTTTCATCCAGTATAAATACTTTTGTATTGTTTTGTTTGTTTCTTAATGCCAATACGGCCGATCAAATTATGATATCGTTGCAGTATGGTATGAACATTATCTCTTGGGACAACAATTTTCCAATATTTTTCATTTCAATGTTTAGTCCACAATATTCAATACTCCTATTTATATTTCCGATTAAATTCTCTTACTATAGGCGTTATATGAGCAGCACGTATTATAACCTGAGCCTCGTCATCATTTGTATAATCAAAATCCATGTCACAAAGATGTTTAATATTCAAATTCACATAATGTGTCTCTTCAACATAATCCTACGGTGCACGACTTAATGGATCTGCTACAATATTTTCTTTTCCTGAAGTGTAACAAATAGTAAAATTATATTCTTGTAACATAAGTGCCCATAAGAAAATACGGGAATTGCACTGCTTTACATCATAAAACCACTTCAGGCAATTGTGGTCTGTATATACAATAAACTGACTGCCCTTAAGAAACTGAAATAAATAAATATTACATAAACAATAGCCAAACATTCACGTTCTGTAGTTGAATATCTCTTTCTTGCATCTTTTAAAGATCTGCTAGCATACAGAGTAACGTTCTTATCCTCTCTCCTATCTTGACCAAGATAACCTGCTATTCCAACAGATGAAGCGTCGACCAGAACATAAAAATATTTTGTAAGGTTTGGTTGTACTAGCTGACCACATGTTGTTAACTGTTATTTCATTTCTCTTGTTCGTCTTTCCATGTCCATTTTACACCATTTTTCAATAATTCATATAAATGAATCATTAAGATAGTATATCGGTGAATGAATTTCTGATGCCAGTTACATAGGCCTATCCACCTCTGACTGCTTTTTACTCTTAGGTCGAACATATTTCAAAATTGCAATAGTCGTTTAGGATCCAAAGTAATATGCCTACAATTAAGAACATGTCTTAAAATGTCATTCCCGACAACGCAATTTTATACATTCGTAGCTTAATAGTCATTCCTGACAACGCAACTTTATACATTCGTAGCTTAATAGTCATTCCACGGTCAACAAATACTGAAAAACTATTTTTATACGATCAAAATGCGCATCAAATTTAACTGTGAAACAGCACAAATCGTCAACGTAAACATTCAACCAATTACTTGTATCTCCACAAAACATTGAATTCATTAATGCAATAAATACTGATACTGAACTGACCAGGCCAAAAGGTAATCTACGAAACGGAAACTGATAATTACCGAAACGGAAGGCTGTATACGGGCGACTTCGTTCTGGTAATAAAACCTGGAAATAACGGTGAAAGATCTAATTTTGTAAAAAATACCTTGTGAACCTTAATACCGTGACAACAAATAAGTGATATCATGCACTTGATTCTTAGGGCATATCACATAGTTATTCAACAATGGGAGATCTAAAACGGGCGTACAGTACAATCGGCTTTATCCACCACATGCAATACATTATTATGGGATTATTAGCTTCTCGAGGATTCCCTATTTTCCCACCTTAGCTTTTCTTGCGTGTGGTAAGGGATATTGTTTGGAATTGATAACAAACAATATATTATCAAAGATATATTGATATATCAAAGATAGATTGATATATTATCAAAGATATGTGTGCTTCCATTCCAAGGTAAGGTTACATAAAGTTCATCGAAACCCGGCTCGTACGACATTACGACAGAGACTGAACCGATTGCCGACGTACATAACTATTCATACTTGCAGGATATCATAGCCATTTCATACAGACCCAACCATTGTGTCGTTTCAACACTTTTTCAATCAGATACGTTTTCTTTTTCGCTAAAAGGTCTTTTTGTTGTTCTTGAGTGTAAAAGATTAATTTGATGAGATCTCCACTCCAGTCCCTGGTTTTGTAGGTGTCTGGAAAACTTTTCACACACTGGTCTATGATAAAGACTTCTCGGGACCATTTTGGTAAGTATCCGTTTTCGAGTTTGTTTGTATTTACTAACAAGGACATAGTCACATATATTCACTTATATTCATCTTTATCCAATTTTTGAACAGTGTTACTGCTATCAACGTCGTCCAAATACATAGATACATATATACATATTTAGGCATTTATAAGAAAAGCTATCTTACAATTGTTAAAAAGTTTCTTAAAATTTACCTTGTGTATACTGGTATAAACCTTGTATAAAATTTATGATTAAGGGTACATTATTTTTAAAAACCACGTAACAGGCCAACATACAATCTTAATTATAATAAGCTCTAATATTTTCTTCAACTTCTTGAAGCGAATATCCACTGCATCATTTCAAGACCTTTCTTATTCTACATTTAAAGCTTGAGATGTCGAGATTCCTAATTTCAAGAGGCAAAAAATTAAAAAAAAAAATATTCCAGTAATTTTGTAACTATTCTGGAGTTTGATTAACCTTGCTCGTGGAGTTATTAGGTTGTCCCAACCTCTAGTGAAATAATTATGTCGTCCGTCAATGGTTGGAAGATTATTAATTATTGACTTAATATAAACGAGACAATGAAAAATATATATACAGGGAAGTGTGATAATACCAAAAAATTTAAAAGCTTCTCTACAGGAGTCTCTGGAGCCCATTTTCAGCATACATCGCAAAGCTTTTTTCTGCCAACAGAAGACATTCTTTGCTCCGGTGGAATTACCCCATAAGGCTACACCATAAGATAGGTGAGAGTGTATCATAGCATAATATACCACTAGTAAGTATCTAAGAGATACAAATTGTCTTAGCCTTTTCAATAAATATATGGTTTTGGCTATCTTCTTACATGCCGCATTCGAATGATTACTCCAAGTCAATTTCGGATCGATTGTGATACCCAGTACCTTAATACTGTCAGACTGATTCTGTGAGATAATATTCGGTATTAATGAGAACAACATTGACTCAGTCTTGGAATTGTTAGGAACCAATTCATTATATGATATTTTAACCATTTTGAAGCAAGTTGTAAAGTGTCAGCATTTAGACTGTGTATTTCATCCAGGTTGTGAGCTATTGAGATCAATGTAGTATCGTCAGCGTAAAGTATTGATTTACAGTTTAAATAAATAGGAAAATCATTAATATAAACAGAGAATAAAAAGGGCCAAGAACCGAGCCCTGGGGCACCCCACGTTTTACCAATTCTACTGAGGAAAATGTATTATTAAATTTTACTATTTGTCTTCTATCTCTAAGATAAGAGCGAATCAAATTGACTGTATTAGTCGAGACCCCATACCAGTGTAATTTATCCAAAAGGATAAGATGTGAGATCGTATCAAAAGCTCGACTCAAATCAAGAAAGATAGCAGACGTAATGTTTTTCTGTTCAAAACTGTCATGAATTGAGTTGACAAGCTCAGTGATAACAGAAATTGTGGAGGCACCCGATCTAAAACCATGTTGTGAGCTGTGTATTATATTACCCTGAAAAAAAGTAAGAGGACAATTGAGACAACAGACAGTGCTCAAATATCTTAGAAAATATAGGAACAAGAGCAATTGGTCTGTAATTATCAACTTGTTGTTTGTCACCTTGCTTATATATTGGAACAATAATTGATGTTTTTAGACAGTCCGGAAAAACCGCATCCAAGACGGGCCAATTTATCAAATCTACAAGGGGTGTCAAAATAATATCAATTATATGTTTTAAAACTAATGAAGATATTCCAAATACATCTTCATTACGTGATGTTTTTATTTTCTTTACAAGTGAAACCAGTTTGTTTGGAGTGATAGTGGTAACTGAAAAGGATTGATTAGACAATTGCCTATTAAGAAAATTACCGCTAAATTCTCTATCATGTATGTTGTCAGTCGTGAGGGGTTGAAAGAAATTATCAACATAATGTATATTGAATATATCAGGTGAGATATCTACCTGCAGTTCAGGAGAAACTTTGGTCGCCCTTTTGATGAGAACCCAAGCAGATGAGAACATATTGGGAAAATTCTGAATATAAGATTCATTGTATTGAATTTGAGATTTTTAACGGCTTTTTTATATCGTGCCCTTACTGACTTATAAGTGTTGATATAATTTGTATCATTTTTTGCCTTTATGAAACAATAGAACACCAATACTGTTAACGATGCAAGCTCGTCATTATACCACCCATTGTATTTCTTAACCGGGCGCTTAGATTCATTGAGATGCCCTTTAATCATTGGACAGCATCGGGCTAATACATAACTTAAAATACTAGTAAACAAATTCCAAGCAGAGTTCACATCACGACTTGTACAAATTATTCTATTAAAGTCTATCATGAGTAGATGATCACGTAATTCACACATGTTATTTGTTCTTAGTGATCTATATACAGTATAATACAGGATTTATTCATATTAAAATAAGGAGTGTGTTGGATAGTCAACCATATTCCTGCGTGATCAGACATTAATGGATCCAGTCCTCTCTCTGCAACTTACATTTTGGTTTGGAGTTTATTTGTTTCCATATAAGATTTGCCAGAATTGATTCATATTGGAATCATTAACATCTGCAGAAGACTGTTTTAGTGAAATGTATGGTGAAATGTGTAAAATTAATAGTGAAATGTATGGTGTGGTTATAACTCTGCACAAGATCGTCCAATAGATCAACGTAACGATATGTATTTTCAGCCGAAAAGTACTTGTACATTTTTTCCTTCATAGTTCGAATGAATCGTTTTACAATTTCCAAATGAACACTATACAGATCTACACGAAACTTTTCGAAGACATGTTTGACGTAACGATTATAAAACTCGCTTCCTAAATCGGTTTGGCAGGAAACTATAGTTAAATATATTAATTTCAAAATTTTTGTGATAACTTCAGCCATAATAGGACCCATCTAGTTTTTAACAGGAGTACAATTCGCATATTGCGAAAACACATCAATGGCACATAAAATATATCTATATGCATCATTATACTTTGCCACATTTTGCATATCCGCTAAATTTATTTGAAATAATTCATGAGGACCGCTTACATAGTACTGTTTCCGAGAAAGGTTTTCTCGCGCTGGAGCATGTAAAGTATATGCTTCTTGTGAAACTAACCAGTTTTGAATGGTCTTTGTGTATGGTTTTGTTTTCTTTCGTAGTTTAGAAACACTTCCCAGAAAAACTGGATCTTCATACCTATAATACACTCTACGTAAAGACAAGATTTAAAACTTGTATTATCTTTAATGCTTAAAGGTATTTTTGAAAATTTTACGTTTCTTACTTTAAGATTCCTTGCT
>JAGDQP010048835.1:446-14652 GCA_022664845.1 Lepisma saccharinum
TTATGGTTAATTTGGGATAAGCTGGGACAGCAGTATACGAAGGAAAGAAAAAAAGACAATTAGTTTTATTGGCATTTAGGATTAAATTATTATGATAGAACCATTTTTCAAGTTTATTGGAAGCAGCATTTATGTTATCTTGCAGTTCTGAAGCATTACTGCCTTTAATTAGGATGTTGGTATCATCAGCATACAAGACCATAGTCCCTTGGTCAATATGTGATGGAAGATCATTTATGTATATCAGGAAAAGTAACGGACCCAGAACTGATCCTTGAGGAACACCTAAATTGACAAGGGAGGGTTTGGATGATATTTTTTGTTTATGCATGTTTTGATCCGTGTATGTGAGTTCAACATACTGATGTCGATTTTTTAAATACGATGAAAACCATTCATTAGTAGTTCCGCGTATCCCATAGGAAGACAATTTCGATAAAAGTAGTGAATGATTAACACAATCGAAGGCTTTGCTTAAATCACAACATATTGAAAATGGATATGATTTACTGTCAATAGCAGATACTATTTCTTGTATGTAACTTAAGATAGCAGTAGTAGTAGATCTATTTTTTAGAAATCCATGTTGTGAGTTAGAAATAATTTTGTTTTGTTCCAGATGGGATAATAGTCTTTTTTTCATAATACTTTCGATAATTTTGGAAAATTTAGATGAGAGTGATATGGGTCGATAATTTTCACAATTACGTTTGTCCCCTTTTTTATGTAGTGGCCTGATTAGTGACCACTTTAAATTTTCTGGAAATTGCCCATGATTAAATGATGCATTAATTAAATCAGACAATGGCGTAGCAATAGCATGTATACATCTCTTTATTACAAACTCAGGTATTTCATCAGGCCCTGCAGAACTACGGTTTTTAAATTTATTTACGATAGCAATTATTTCATACGGATCTGTGGGTGTAAGAAAGAAGGAATTTGAGACATGTGGTATTGGATGGGGCTCGTCTATAAACATTGCAGCATTTGGCCTTGCATTAAGGAGTTTATCTACAACATTGTTGAAGAAAGAGTTGAATATCTCTGCAATTGCATGTGGGTCATTGCAGATCTGATTATTTTCTGTTTTAAGTTCTATATTTCCTGAAGCTTTATTGCTCATATTGGTTTCCTGTTTTATCAAGTTCCACGCCATTTTTGTTTTATTATCTGCTTTATTTATCAGGTTGTCATAATAGGAACTTTTTGCTTGCTTTATGACCTTTCTATAAATCTTCTTGTAATTTTTAAAATACTCAATAAATTTTATGTCAGTAGTTTGTTTGCTTATTAAATTGAGTGTTTTCATTTTTTGACATGATCTTCTAATGCCATTTGTGATCCATTTATTTCGCCTTTTATGGTTTACTCGTACGGTTATATGTGGGAAACATTGGTCGAACCGTAATTTGAATTTAGTTAGGAACAGTTTAAACATTTCATCAACTGAAATATACTCAGTTGCAAATATGCTTGACCAGTCTTCCATTTCTAAGCACTCAATAAAACTGTGAATATTGTTTTCTCTGAAATCTCTCTTTTTTATTTTCATAGTATGACTTTTTGAAGTAAAAAAGTTTTGAATCGTGATAACTTGTCCTAAATGGCTGTTAAGTCCGAGGTTTAATATTTCCGATGTGTATATATTTGGTTTGATGTTCGTGATAATATTGTCAATTGTTGAACACGATGTTTTTGTGAAGTGTGTGGGTGATATTATTGTCGCAGTTAAATTGAAAGAACTTAGGAGATTCAAAAACATTTCGCGTTTTTTGCTTGGTGTTTGTAAATCTATGTTAAAATCACCGCATATTATAATTGAGGGATACTTCCGACTTAATTTACTTAACAACAGTTCCGTATTACGTAGAAAAATATCGACGTCTGAGTCAGGAGTGCGATAGATAACTAATAAGGCTAAATTTACTTCAGAGCCTTCTATAATAGTTGCAGTGTATTCAAAATGTTTCTCAACACATTTTATGCTATCTATTAACTTGCACTGGGTAGTTTTTATGTGGTTTTTTACAAATATACAAACGCCTCCATTTTTTATATTACTTCTACAATATTTTGCTACAATTTTATATCCATTAATAACAAATAACTCATTTTCTGCCAGCCAGTGTTCAGATAAACAAAGGATATCGGCTGGCATTGTTTCGGTAATTACCTCAAGTACAATTTGTTTGTTTCTTAAGGATTGAATATTTTGGTGAACCACTGTGAGATTGTTTCTGTACCTTGTGTTCTTGTTATTAGCTATTACCACATCATGCTTGGGTATAAAAAATCGTCATTGAAATATCTTGGTGGTTTCCTTATTCTAGTACTTCTTCCTGTATGTGTCGATTTATCACTTCCTGAATCTAAGGGATTAATTCCGCAATCATTATTAATGGTTTCATTACCTACAACACCTTCCAATGATTTTTCACTATTATTGCTATTTACATAATTTTGACGCTCTGCTAAAGAATTGTTCAAATCAGGATTTAGCCCCTGCAGATGTACAGATACAACCTGCTCCGATATAGCATTGTTACCATCAACATCGCCATGGTGCTGAGTCTCACCATTTACTTCAATACCAGGATCCATAAAACTTCCCTCCCCGCACAAGATCGACCCATTTGCACTGCAATTATCCCTGTTAGGACCTACTTCCTGCTGTGATTTGTTCATTAAGCTTTACTTCTTGTCTTCTGTGTGCACGTCGTCCAGGTCTTAACAGTACCGACCACTCCAAAAGCAACAAACATTCTCTTCGATCACAGTTTTTAGTTAGTTTCTCCTATTTCTTCTCTCCTCTTCTCTGGATTCTTGTTACAGTTAACACAAAAATACGCACTAAAACGGGGGAAAAGGATGAGAAAATATCTGCCCTGTTGAACTTTGCTCTGCTGCACTAATTTACTGTTGTTCATCACGTAAGTCGGCCGCGGTGACAGATATATGTCGAGTAACATTTGCTAGCCAAAACACAACTGGAAACAGTTTCACATAAGTTCGATGTTTTTGTGTGTGTGTATGTGTGTGGGGGGGGGGGGGAAGAGGGGGTATCCAAAAACATTGGAGCCAAAATTGGTCTCAACAAGACACTTCTTGCAGTTGAGTTTCAGTTATTATTGAAGTTGTTCGGCGTGTGAGAAGTTCGTTGTTCGCTCTGTGTGAAGTTCGTTGTTCGGTCTGTGAGAAGTTAGTGTGTCTTATCAGGGAGGTTTTTATTTCTTTCAGTTACTTGTACAATTGTTTCTGTTAACTTCTGTGTTAATCTGTACGAAAAATGGATCGGTGGCTTAAATCGGTCTCAGTAAAACGTGCGTTACCAACGAACGGTGAAGCTGCAGAACATGACGGTAAGCCTACGCCTTCATGTAGCAAAAATGATAATGTAGTGGCTAAGAAATTGCGTAAATATTTCCCGAATTATTTAGAGTTGGGATTTTCGGTTATTGAACGAGCTGATGATCAGAAGCCACAGTGTGTAATTTACGGTGAGGTGCTATCAAATGAAACCATGAAACCTTCGAAATTACGACGACATCTTGAAAGAAAGCACAGTGCTTCAGTGAACAAACCTATTATTTTTTTTAAAAATAAATTATCAGAACTTACCCAATCGCAAAAAGTAGTTAGAGACGTGTCAGGCTCAAACAATGAAAATGCTGTTTTAGTTTCATACGAAGTATCTCTACTGATTGCGAAAAAGGGACATCCTCATACAATTGGTGAAGACTTAATTCTTCCGGCAATGAAGGCAATAGCTCGCAATTTGCTTAGCGAAAAACATTACAAGGAACTTTCATTAGTGCCTCTCTCGAACAACACTGTAAAGCGCAGAATCGACGAAATGGCTGAAAACGTAAAGAACACATTGATACAACGCTTGAGTTCCAGTGAGTATTTTTGTTTACAATTAGATGAAAGTACTGATATCTCGGAACATGCAAATTTGGTAGCTTTTGTTCGATATGAACACAATAACAAGGTTCACGAGGACTTTTTGTTCTGTAAAGTACTTCCGTTACATACAACTGCAGAGGCCTAGTTTAATATTCTTAATAAGTTTATCCTTGAAAATAAACTTGATTGGGTTAAATGTGTTGGGATTAGTACAGATGGGGCTCGGGCAATGTCAGGCAGACAAAAAGGACTTTTTGTGCGTGTCCAGGCTGTTGCGCCCTCTGCCAAGTGGACACACTGCAGCATTCATCGTGAAGCATTTCGTGGAATGCCATCCAAGATGAAAGATGTTTTCGATGCATGCGTTAAAATTGTAAACTTTATCAAGGCTCTTCCGCTTAATTCCAGAATTTTCGCTGCATTGTGTAATGACATGGGAAGTGATTGTGAACATTTACTTTTACATTCTTAGGTACGCTGGTTATCTCGCGGAAGAGTTCTGACTCGCTTATTCGAGCTGCGTGATGAGGTGAGACTTTTTCTGATTGATTCGAAATTGGAACCAAAACTAAAGGGCTGCTTAAATGACTTTTCTTGGCTTTCGACACTTGCTTATTTGTCAGATATTTTCTCGTTTCTGAATACATTAAATTCAAGTCTCCAAGGTTCCAGTGTTACTGTATTTTCAGTGGATGACAAAATTGAGGCCACAATTAAAAAATTAAAGTTTGGGTTCGCCGAATCGACAATAAGGAATACGATTCCTTTTCCACGCTGAACGACTTTCTGTCGACAAGTGAAACAAAACTCCCAAATGAAGATCGTGAAAGTATGAAGGAGTATTTGTCTTCTTTGGGTTCCCAGTTGAGAGCCTACTTTCCGGTTTCCAAAGAGAAAGACAATTGGATGAAGAACTCGTTTCTAAATAATGAAAATGAGCTATCACCAAATGAAGAAGACCAGCTTATTGAGTTGTCTTGCGATTCCTCGTTGAAGATGATAGTTTGTGTTTGTTAAACTTTTGGTTACATGCGTGGTCTTTATATCCTGATGTTTCGAGGAAGGCAATTTCACATCTAATGCCTTTCGCTACTACTTGTGCGAGTCAACATTTTCTGCACTTGCTTATATGAAAAATAAGTACAGAAACAGACTTGATATAGAACCAGATCTGCGCCTGAAAATATCTACTTTGGAGCCAGATATGAAAAAGTTGACGGCCGGAAAACAACACCAGCCATCTCATTGAGTAACTGTAAGTAAACAAAATTGTTAGTTTTTGTTATTATTTACTACTAATTCACAATTTGCAGTGGTGTTAGCAATCTGTATTCAAATGTACTTTCATGTATAGAAATTGTGCGTCTTTTTTAAGCTACAGATGTTGCAAAAAGATCTATTGATACTATATGTTCAGTGTTTTCCTTAGTTGTAGGAGCAGGGGTCCACAAAGAAACTAGTACGAAATCATGGGGTCCGCCGCCTCGAAAAGGTTGGGAAACACTGCTCTAATACACCTACAGAGTGATATACCTTCCACAAAATGCTCCAACAAATAGGCCAATCAATTCAAGATTACATTGACCAGCTGCATAGACAAGCTTCAAAATGTAGCTTTGGAACGTTTGATGATGAAGCATGCAGGGATCAGTTGGTTCTATGGGTCCTTGATGTAGCGTTAAGAAGAAGGATATTGCGTGAGGATATATTCCTTTGATAAAGCCATTCGAATAGCACAATAGTTCGAAACGGTAGAAAGTCCAAGCAGGTTACTATCAAATCCTTTAAGATCTACAACTATTAATGCCGTACAAGATGACAGAAATACGAATCTGGCCAAACCCGAAAGAAGTAATTATCAATACAACAATAGTACTCGAAAGCAGATTCAGTGTCGTTCATGCGGATACAGACACCTAAATAACAAATGCCCTGCTTTTGGGAGGACATGTACTTACTGTCATTAAAAAAATCACTTTCAGAGTCAGTGCTTTATGAAGAAACGTGGTCAACAACCAAATAAAGCCAACACGTTGGAACAAAATGAGAATAATGGTACTGACACAATCTATGAAAATGAAAGTTTGGAAATAGGAATATCGATTAATGACGTATGGGTTTGTAATGTTTTGGATTTTGGAACTAACAGAGACCAAGACAAACTACTAATCCATTTGCAAATACAAGATAAAAGGTTAGAGGTATTATTGGATTCCGGATCAGCGTACAACACAATTTAGTAATACAACTAGCGCATTGGGTCTGAAAGGTATAAAGTTGCCAAACTATGCTTATTTAGGACCTCTGACAGGAGGTAAACTACCCATATCTTCCAAAACTGCAGTTCAATGTTCGGATGGTAATACTACAAGAAAGTTCACATTTTTCATATCTAAGTATTCGCTACTATACATTATATTAGACAATAGGAATTTCATCATTTTTCCTAGTTGGAAGGAAGCAATGTTATCATTAACAATGACATTGGAACAACTTAAGAATGCTGAAGTGAACACATTCAATTCAGATCAAGATCGTAATCAGTCATATCCAACTGAAGAGATGTTATCAAGTGTGAAAAAACAGTTGCTAATTCTTCAGAAAGAACTTAAGTATGCTAAAGAAAACATGAAATTGTTTCAGTTAACCTTACAACAAAATGATAAACGTTTTCAACGTAAAATTTACGATCTTGTGCATTCCTTAAAAGAAAATATAATGTTTGCATCTAAGAAGAAAACTTTTGAATCGGAATCAAAACAGTCAAGTTCAAAAAGAGAGGAGATGCCAACAGAAATTTTAAAATTTAACGATTGTTCTTTTAAAGATGCAATTTCAGTTCACAAAGATACAAAGGAGAAGAGAAGGTCAAGTATGGATTCCAATAACGCATCTTCAAATACGAATTTCAAAAATAAAATGCAAGAATTAGTATCTGCATCAACATTAGGAGACGATAATTTTCAAGAAACTATAGAGACTACTATAATTCCAGAAGAAAATTATTTATTTTCAGAGCCAGAATATACTAGAGTTGTAAATGGAAAATCTATGGTGAAAGATTAAACTTTCATATAAGGTATAATTATTGCATGATAAATGAGCTTTTGTAAACCTGGTTGCAAAGACAAATATATGTACATAGATAATGCTTTATTTGGCTAAGAATATTCAGAAAAGCATTCATATTGTTTTACGTAATTTGAATTTTATCTTTGTATTTTGTTGTAGATGATAAATGATTTCTGCTATGGTTTTAATGTGAAATATGTGTGTTTAGCAGATAGATTGACTACATGGAACTATGAATCAATGTGCAATTGGGAACAAATATACTATGACTGCTACATGATAAAAAAATGAGATCTGAGTTTTCACTTAAAAATATACTGTGTAAGTGTGAATCGTTAGAGGAAGGGTGAATTGTCGGAAATTAAATATGAAATGTATTACTTTTAGAGCATAATTAGGTTTTCAACCTTTGCGCTAAGGTGTAAATCTTACCGTAACAAAAGGAAACAAAATGAATAGTTTCTTTTAATTTTATTGACATTGTTTTAGGTTTGATTGACTGTTGAGAGGACATATTGGAATTTGCGTATGCTTAAAAGCAATCTACAAGCTAGATATTCGCATCATGGTAACTGTTCAATAAGAATATTTCAAGACCATTATGATTTATCCAGAGGTTTGTTACGAATTAAATAATGCAACCAAAAGTTATGTACAAACTAAATACAGAGCTTATATCAGAGAATATTAATGATTGGTAATCTATGTTTACCTACTTTAGAACTGAGTACTTTGAAGGATACAATTTCCGTTCATAATAAATATTGCTTGTGGAAATTAGAATGCCTTTGCAATTTTATATATCAGTTGTAGTATATGAATTAGCTAGCTCATAAGAGCCACTTTAGATATTACCACGGTCACCTACTTTATGATAGCTTGTTACCTGAGATTGATTGGTTTGGAATCTTTAGTGCACAAATAAGATTCTCTATGCATGTTATTATTATAAAAATATATTAAGAAATAAAGAATAGGCAAGGATAGAACTCTTGAAATGGTTATGAACTTTTTTCTTTAAATGTTCGAACTCTAGGCTTGAATTTGCAGGAGAAACATTGCAATTTCGTGTAACGAAAACAGGATATACGATGGTAGCGCTTTCTCCAGCATTCTCACGACGTGCAAACACCTAGAAATTGCTATATTGGTCGTAAATAACCTCAAGCAATATAATACATAAAAAAAGTACTTTCATAAATATGACAAAATCACAAACCATTGAACTAACGATTAAGAAGTAGGATTGATAAACGTTTTGAATTGTAGGCAACATTCCATTTTATTGAGTAAAAAAAAAAAAGTAATGTTTTGAGTACACATAACTGCATATGTTCGTATTACAACTCTTTCTTTCTGTAATTGAATGTATTTTTGCACATCTTAAACATTGACATTTGAACGCTTGTTCGACTTTTCATCCACCTTAACGTAACAGTATCTTGTAAACGCGAGGATGCGTTTCAATGCATTCATACACTCGGTCGTCCATGATAGAAGTAAGGTAGTTGTCAAAGAATTTTTGACTGGATACAATATTTAAAACAATTCAGAATCTATAGAATGTTCGAAACTACCTCTCAAAAACAATTACTAAACGTAACTATGCAATAACAAATATTGCCAAGACATGTACTTAAAAGATTCAACATACACTATTAAATCCACAACATAAATTTAGCTTACTAAAAAATTCTTTAAAAATCAGACTTTATGAGAAACTTCAAAAACATGTAAATATCAGGGAATATTAAGTACCGTATGGACTCTTCTGAAGGTATTGTTTTAAATCTGCATTTTGCTACTGCAGACATTTCTTGTGTAGTAAAATGTCTGAAAGAGGTGGCAACTCTTGCACTTGTAGTTAGTGGTTTTCAATTTCGACTTTATTTTATTTTATAATAGCCAAAGTACCTGCCCGTTGGTGCGGGGTGAGTAAAATACCTTGGTAATACTAATAGTCGTACTACTATTGGGTTGGTGCGACTAAAATGTCCTCCTCAGGTGCGTCGTGTCCAAAAGACAAAAGAAAACAAAAATGAAAAACACATTACCAAATTAATTGTCGTCTACAACCACACACTGTTGCCATCGCTCATAGTGAGCCAACAATTGGATTCCGTGGCGAAAAAGTATGGAGTCTGTGTTGCGAAGAACTGCATGTTGCTCCGCCCGATCATCAGAGAAGGTCTTCCCTGCCAAGAAGTGATCGAGGCCGGAAGATGTAGTAGTCAATGGGAGAGAGATCGCGGGAATACGGCGCGTGAGGAAGGGTTTCATACTGCAACTCATGGGGAGCCTGCACCGTTCTTTGCGCGACGTGTGGGCGGGCATTGCCATGCAACATCAGGCACCATATTTGTTGACCATTGTTGGATGCTTCCGGACAAGTTTGCCGTTCATTTCATGGAACTCACCTGAGAAAGACATACTCCGACCATAGACCACCATACTAGCAACAACTTCCGTGGGTGGAGAGGTGGTTTAGAACACCATCCTGGACGTTGATCACGATCCAACCAATGTCCTGACCGTTTACGATTGTCATAGCAGACTCCTTTTTCATCTGAAGTGACAATCCGATGCAGGAAACCTTACCGCTTATTCCTTGCACTCAGAGAACTGCACACATCCAGATGGAGATTCTGGTTGCCCGGTGTCAACTCATGTGGCACCTTATGTGGTGTCAACTCATGAGTCCAGTTTTTTCACCTTACCGATCGCACGGAGTCACCGGTTGACAGTGGTATGGTGTATGCCTAACTCGTCTGCAAAGGCACGAACACGTTTTCAAGGGTTCGCTTCCACAGTGTTCTGAGCAGCTCATCCGAACATGATGTTGGTCGGTGTACTCGGGGCTCATTTTGTAATGTTGTGTCACCGGAACGAAATTTGACAAATAAACAGCGAATGGTGCGTCAATCCGCCATTCTTGTCCCAAATGCACTGTTTACGGTTTGTTGTGCAGACTCAATTGTGTGTACTCCATGGTGCACTTTCATACGACCCTGTTCAACAACACAGTGCCTCCTGACTGCCTGGGTATCTCAGCCTGTTCCCTAGATATATACAGAGTTTGTGACGTTAGACGCGTGACCTCAGTCGATCCTAGGGCTGCCAACTCCAAATTGTTAAAAATCCGGCCATTTTGATTTATTTCACGTAGTAAACCGGAATACAACACGTATTACTGAGATTTTGGTGTTTTGATGGCTACCTCCAATGAACATATTGAATATGTAACACACTAGGAATACATTCTGCAGGGTTTTCAAACACAACTTCAGTTAAAATGACATACTAAATTCAAAAACTTTGGTAAACTTGATTTTATATGGGCCAGTCTAGTAACTTTCGACTTCGGCCCGTCACGATTCGACCATTTACAGCCAGTTAAAATTCACAAACATCCATGCCCCTGACTGGATTCGAACCCGGGACCTTCGAGTCGTTGGCCTAACGCCTTAGACAGTACGGCTACCCGGTCAGCATACTAAATTTAAGAATCTGTTATGGTACTGTTCATTTCCAATACATTTTTCAAGAAGCCACCCATAGGAAGTGGACATGGAAAGGTCCAAATAGGGCTAAAAACTTAATAGACTACGTAATGCCGCTGTCACAGCCGCTTCGATGTCTTCAACCCTGTCGAAAAGTCGTCCTTTCAATGGCAACTTCAGCTTAGGGAACAGGAGATAGTCACAGGGGGACATATCTGGTGAGTAGGGGGGATGATTCAGCACACACACTTGTTTTGTGGCCAAATATTCCGCAACAAGTACTGCTCGGTGAGCTGGAGCGTTGTCATGGAGAAGGAACCAGCTACCTGGGGTTGAGTATTCAGGCCGAACACGACGTATTCTCTTCAACAAACGCTCCAAAACACCTAAATAAAACTGAGCATTAACTGTGTGACCTTCTGGTACAAATTCATGATGAATGATACCCTTACTGTCGTAGAAACAAATGAGCATTGTCTTCACTTTTGACTTTTGGAGACGAAGTTTCTTTCCTTTTGGAGAATCTGCAGACTTCCATTCGGCACTCTGACGTTTAGTAGCTGGATCATAACGAAAACACCAACATTCGCCTTCTGCAACAATGGACAGAAGGAAATTTTTCTTCCTACGGGCAGTTGCAATGATGTCACGGGCGTAATCAACACGCGCTTGTTTCTGTTCATCGGATAATAAGTGTGGCACAAACCGCGCTGCGACCTTCTTCTTGCCTAAATCTTCCACTAAGATCTTACGAATTGTCTCCCTGTTAACACCAAAGTCACCTTCCATCATTCTCACAGTCACACAACGATCTTCTTGCACACGTTCACGGACCTTTTCAATCAGTTCCTCATTACGAACAGAAATTGGACGACCCGGCCGAGGTTCATTGTCAATCGATTCCACACCACTTTTAAAACGTTCATACCATCTAAATATCTGTGCACGAGACAAAGAAGTATCACCATACACTCTCCGCATCAACTCAACAGTTTCTGTGCCACTTTTCCCGAGTTTGAAACAGAACTTGATATTCGCCCTCTGCTCCATGACGCTGGCGTGACAAAGGCCTTTCACTTACTGCTGGTACTGACGTCATATTTCCCGTTGTGCTTCACACGGGACCATGCGGTGTTGCCAGGTCGTAGATGAAGGATTACTCTCTCGAACTCACATATTGGTTTCTATTTTGCATTCTCTGTTTTGCCAGAATAAAATCAGTCTCATTACTTACTTGTCGGACTGTGTATACCGGTATATCTTTCAAATTTCGAAGTGGAAGCCATCATTGAACGATTGCTGAATATATGTCGATCAGATATTTATTTTATGATGTCGCTTGTGATCAGGCTGTCGCAGGTAGTTTTCTATAGTTCAGGAAGTTGATGGTTCCAATCCTGGCGGAGCATTTTTTCTTTTTTGGAGGAATGGTCTTGTACACAGAGCGTAGAATGGTCGTAAATTCAAACCAGAGGCGGTTCTAGGCCGGGGACAGGGGGGCCTGGACCCCCCAGTTTTTTGCAGTGAAGAGAAACTAATATCCTTAATTGTCTTGAAATATTTAATATAATTAATATTTATTTTGCAAGAAATTTAATGTTACCGATTCTTGAACATGAAATGAAGTGTACCATTCTTCTATAAACATGGGGTGGGGGAAGGAGTCACAGTGTATGTTAGAAACTGCATTTTGTCGAGCTTTAAACGATTATTTAATTTCTTAGAACAAGTTTCAAGTAGTTATTTTATTGTTTTTTTTTGGTTATGTAACACAGTATTTTTTTGTTTTTAAAACCTTTTAGAAGTCCTGAAAAAAAAATATTCCATTGTTAGGTTCTACTTTAGAGTAATCACAAAATGAACATTTTCAACAGGACATCTTCTAAGCTTCTGATCAGGAAAGAACCTGTTTATAAATAATGGAAATAAAAAATATATAATTTATTGTCATTCTATGGTAAAATTCAAGTAAAAACTGACATAATATTTACTATTTTAAATTGGGAAAAATGTTTTACTTTGTAAAAATATAATGTTAAGTTAATTTGAATTTATCTTGTGCAATAATTATTACATAGCGCTACCTAGAATGTAAACTTTGTTTTATTAATTTCCATTGAAACGTATTGCACACATTGCATATACCTAATGTTTATTGTAATATTAAAATGTACACTTTTTTTTGCTTCAACTAATTAATGTTTTCTTACACTGAAAAAGGTTTTAAACGTACATATTTCCTTCATAGATATACCTAAGGAGAATTAATGTGCATTTTTTTTAAACAAATGACTGAAAATGACCAATGTGTATCACACCCGCCCACCCACACAAACAAACATTTGTTGGGTCATTGTCTGAGAAGAGCTTGTACTGAAAAACGCATTGGAACGAATGGTGGGAAGGCAAAAGAGGGAAGAAAGAGAATGTAGATTATGGACAGCAGGACAGCATCAAAACAGAAACACTTTATATATATAGTCCCCCCCCCACCAGTTTTTTCCTCTAGAACCATCTCAGATGAACTTTTCTTTCCAAATACATAAACATTTTTTTAGAAAGCATTTTCCGTATATTTCGTGACCACTTGAGGAATGATAGTATCAAGTCTAACAAATATTTGGAAATTGAAAGTTACTATTTGTTAGTTTTGTTGAAGCAACTGAAATGTGTGCAAAAATATATTTACATATCAACTTAATTTATAAAACTCGTCTTATTTTTTTTCTGAATAATTCAGTGTAAAAATGAATGTTGAATCTGCATTATTATTAAATAAGTAAATAAATTTATTTGTGTACTTACTAACAATAAAAGAGATACTATAATAATAGCCACTTTACATTGAATTATCTACAGGGTACGAAATGGATTTTTTCACGAAACGGAACGCTTTTACCTTCATTAACATCTTCTTCTTCTTTTTTGTCTATGATTGCCATATTGACGAGACGGAACAGGAAGGTTCTAGACATTCACGAACCGGAACGCTGCCCCGGTCCATGTCGAGCTTTGATTATCTAACAATACACACGGGAACAATTAAAAACAAATACGTAAACCAATCAAGAAATGAACAAATAAATCAATGAAGTAATACATATCAAGACATATTGTAAAGAGCCCTATTTCGACCTCGACTTTAGTCAGATGTCAGTTTCAGATTTTTCATAAAGCGATTGAACCCCGAGGTCAACCGTCTAGACAGGTTTCCCTGTTTCACCGGGATAGCAATTTAAGTATGGTCCTGGCCGATACCGGTACCTTTCTTATCCGCTCCCCTACTCTATCATGGCCTGAACCAAAGATGACAAAAGGCAATAATTTAAAAAATCATAAAGCAGTAACGTGGTAGAGAAAATCAAGGTAGTTTGATAGTTGGTTGCACTGAAAGGACAGTTTGTAAAATAGGCAGCGCTTTATAATAGCAAGCCTGGGTGTGCGTAAAGAAAGAAAATAAGAGAGACAGTCAAGGAAATGGTAGGCATCAAAAAGAAAAAAGAGAGCAAAATCTCAGAAGAAATTAAACTCTTGATGAAGAAAAAGAGGGAAATGAAAGAAGAGGAAAATGACATCAAGAGGATTGAGTACATAAGCACAACGAAAATCTTGTTAGAAATACAATTGAGGAAAACAAGAGCTTGAAGTAAAGCAAACAGCAGCTCATATTAGGGAAAAAGCAAATAACTGCAGTTAAGAGACCTTACGGGACCGTGACCAGAAAG
>JAGDQP010048836.1:0-12500 GCA_022664845.1 Lepisma saccharinum
GCAACTAGCTGTTCTAAAACGTTGCATAGAGCAGCATTATGACCCATCCTACGACAGCTGTAGCTACATTTCATATGACATGAAGGATGTATGTTCATGTGACCTTCAAGGGGTATTAGTTACGGTTCCGTTGGCCCATACAATAGTGCATTTCGGCAATTTTTTTCGGAACAACCTGGTGTTGTGTTGACAACAGAAAGTCTACTTTTTTTTACAAAATGGCCGCAAGCTGACGTCATTTATACTCTATCTGTCCAGTCAATGTCCTAACGAGTTTCCGTTTCTCTTCTTTATCGTCTCCGGTATTGTTCATATCTCGCCTACACTTTTCATCACTTCACTTCTTCAATACGCATCTTCTAATACTAGCTGATTTCTTCTGCACGTCCAGATTTCAAAGACTTCCAATTTTCTTTCTTTACTCCGTAGAGTTCATGTTTCTGCTCCATACAACACAATACTCTATACAAAACATTTAATCGACCCATAGTATTTTTTTATAATCTTGAATAATGTTTATGCAAAATTTGGTGCTGATAGATCTTACGAAACGAAAACAATTAAAAAAAATACAATTTTGGAGAAAATAGGTTCGCAATACTGACATCTGAGGGGCTTGAGGACACGGATACCCACAGTATGTTTCAATTTTTTCAAAGTTTATTCCAAGTTTGGTGCAGATAGGTATAGCGAAATGGAAACAATTTGAACAATTACATTTAAAAAATGGGTTAGCAACATTGACTCACTGCACCAAACAAGACGGTTTCGCATTTCTGAGCTAGTCTAGCTAAGACCTTTCCAACGACACTTCAACAACTTTCCTACATCTTGTGGTTTTTGATATATTTTTGTACTCGGATAGACGGACGGTAGGGTGGTCTAAGCGGATTTTATTAGGTCCTTTATTATAGTTTCGCTTTCAAGATATTTAAAAGGGGCGTGAAGCAAAACAGTTGATAGAGGTTAACTGTATTCTGCAAATGGGCGATCACCAGGCAACTCCTATAGCTTCTTGCGCTGAGAGGATTATAAATTGTCTTTTCGACAACTTCCCACACTCATCCCACAGGACTTCTCAGTTCCCTTAATTCCAACCACCACTTCTTTTTCCTTTTCTTTTTTCAAAGTCAACTTTAATGAAGATACCTCACCCCCACCGCAGGAAGTATTTTTCCGTCCAGGAGAGGCGCGCGCGTAAAAGAGGTTTTTAATGAATGTTGCATGAGATAACATGCTCTGTACGTACGAAAAGAGGGGGACGAATAATTTCTAAATGCAAATGACGTCGCCGTCTCAACCATATTCTACTTTTTAACAGTTTCATTTTAGAGGATGTGCCGTCGTCACTGACTTGAAAGTGGGGAAAAGAAAAATTTCCCAGAAGGTTAAGTCAACACTTGCTCTTATATATAAAAATCAGAAACTTAGTATTAGAAGACAAGGAAAGTGATCTGCCAAGAAACTATTGCGGGAAATTGGAAGAACCAAATAGTTGGAAAAAATAGAAATTGGTGTTGTGGCTAACATATTGTGTTTAATATAATTATGGACAGTGTTGCACATAGCGATTATCAGAATTCGTAGTCATGAATATTACTTAATAATGTTAAAAATGATATTATTGGGAACTTGAATTTAAATTCTGAGAACACGATATGATTACAATGTATTGTCAGTGTTGCAAACTAATTTAAAAAAATCAATATTACACATTTTTTAATACTGTAGGACATTTAAGTACTAGGACAGTGCTTAACTAATTTTTAAAACATCCCTGCTGTCAGTGTTGCCAACATATTTCATTCACCCCGCACCAACGGGTGGGTAACTCCGCTACGGAATATATATGTTTATGGAAAAGGCTCTGATTGTCACTAATCTAGTTCCAATTAAGGGGATTCCGAAATTGATTCCCAGTTAGGAAACACAACGAAGTTTAATTGAATTATTAACGTTCTAAGTGAGCTTCGAAGTACGGGACCTACAGTTTGTGTTAAAGCGGGCTCCAAATCATTCCAGTGAATGGACTTGAACCCGTGATAACGCTCATACAAAGCGAGCATGCTAATCTCTCAGTCAATGGCTTCTATTATGGATGTTTCTATCCACAATCATTTTCATTTAATTATTAGGTTTTACACAAATTTTATATCACTCGCGTAGTCTTCTGTTTGCATCTTCTATGAACCTAATACATTTTTACTTGCATATATTTCTAATTAAAATCCGCTTTCGTTTCGTTTGTTCACTTTTGTTACTTACGACCTTCCCTCATATTCTTCTTTCCTTTTCTCTTTCTATTATATCCAATTTGTATCCACTTTTATAGCGAGTTCTTTGTATATTTCGACTTGTTTTGGTTGTTCCTTTGTATTCTGTAGAATTATTCGTTTACTTACGAAACTGTATCGTATTCGTATACAGTGGTCCGAGATTGCATTTATACGCTCACTCTGTACTTTTTTGAAATGAAACTTCTCCGAGGTTTGTAGACCGATAATCACCAATTTTGGTACAGCAATAGAGGTTGTGATGGAGATGGTTACTAAAGTAAGAGATTAACGAAAAGTTGCAATGGTTGCCATGGTAATGATACTTAAAGAAAAACGGATTGTTATGAATTACACAAGAATGACTGTACCTATTACATCCAAAGTCGGTATTCTGATCGAGTGGACAATATTCCATGTTTTGTTCATACCAAAAGTTTCACGTCGCAACCGTTTCCATGGTAACGACACTAAGTTACTAAAACTCACATTCGCGGCTCACTTGATAATAGTTTGACGAATTTGCTTCAAATTTGGTATCATTGTGTATATAACACAACCTCAAGACTTGAACCACGTCAGAATGTCAAATTATGTATCGTGGTATCAAGATTAAATTATCAAACACATATTCGATCAGTATGTATGAATGAATGAGCCCAACCTACAACGTGTATATGATGAAGTCTTAAGCTATTCCTTCACTGTTGACTTCTTCGGCTAAGTATTGAGTGAACTACTTCTAAAACAATTAATTAAATGTCAACTTTTCGCTCATCTCAATTTTGTAGACATCACTAAAAATGAATGGGGCCTAGTAACCTATACATCAGCGACACTCATTTTTGCATCGAACTTTTCAATAAGCTGCGAGAAATGTGGCATGTTTTCTGTGGCTATCTTCAGTACCCGAGTTCTAGTCCCCCACCAATCATGTTTTCTAGGTAACGAAAATCCATTACTGAAACCCTAACTTGTGTGAAAGTGTAGAACACGTGCATTTTTTGCAGTGTAACCAATGCTACAAATCAATCTTAACTGAATTAATCGGTATTTAATAAAAGGTGATTTCTTAGGTTATAAATTTGTTCATTACTTCATCTCTTGTATTATTACTTTAAAGGTAGGAAGTCCTCTCTTAGTTAAGAGGTTGACAATATGTATATGATGCTACAGAGCATGCTACGTGCTCTAGTGGGTAGCGAGCGGTCACAGGTTTGATTCCTGTTACGGGCTCGACGAAGAACCGTTATACTGACCCCACCCTCTATTTAAAAAAAAGTTATCTATCAAGGCCAGGTTTCTTAAAGAGCTGTCGCGCCATCCAATTTAGTTTATCGCTCTGTCCGTCTGTCTGTAGTCAAATTTCAACTCAGGAATTACTAACTCTGGGAACTACTAAAACCACTTAATATAAACAATCGGTGCAGAAACCTAGCGATTGTCCACGTGCACAGGACTCCGCATCACTTGCTTAGTTCATGTGATGCCACAAACTTTTATTATCTGCTCTCCAGTTGATGAGATATGATTGTGAGGTCGAGCAGGATTTTTTCTTCATCTTTTTTTCTTTCTTCAGGAGGCCGTATTGAATATGTAACCAATGAAATAGAATTGATCAGCCCATCAGTTTGCGAAATACATTTTCTTCCTTTCTTTCTTCCCAAGTACAAGAATAGTAAGGAAGAGGAAAAAAGATTGATGTCTGATTGAAGAGAAACAAGTACAATGAACTTATCGTGGACGACCAACAAAACAACACACACACACAGACACGAGAAACAACAAAAAGACTTCCCCTTTAGATACATGAGCACACATATTGTATATTGTTTAACAGAACAGAGAAACATTCGGGATCTAAAAAACAAACTAAGCTATGAGGTCAAACTAGAACGATAGTATTCTCCAAAAAGACTCTAAAATTACTTCCAAAAAATAAAGAAAGAAAGCACGGAAAAGAGAGAAAAGAAAGGGAAAATATATTTTGCCATCTAAGGATACATTTTGCAACAGCAAGGACTTTCATTTCTTAAAGAAAGAAAAAAAATCCCTCTTTCATAGAAAAAAGGGAAAAAAATCTTTCATTCCTTTGAATAGTTAAGAGGAAAAAAAGGTTCATAATTGGGGAAGAACTCTTTTCATAGAAATAAAATCCGCTTCGAGTACGATGGAAACAGATAAAGAGATACGAGAGGACGAATAGGATGATGCAAAGAACCATATAATGAAAAGGGGGAGAGAGAAGTAGAAAGATGGTCTTTTCGTATCGCATCCGCCCTTTTGTGAGATAACGACGCAACAGGCTCCTTTTTTTATAGAAAAAAAAATTGACCGAGTTTTATAAAAGAGGACCAGAAATGGACGCTGAAGTTCGCTTAATGAGCATAGTCTCTCCATCCTTTCTTTCTGCTTCTTTCATTGTTTAGTGTAAAAAAAAAATTCGAAGTTCAAAAATCAGTTTACACAGATACGAAACATGAATTTGTATCATTTACGTGTCCATGTACTAGCTCAAGAATGGCGTCGCAAAATCGAAATGAGTCTAGATACGGGAATCTTCAAACTGACAATACATTTCAAACACGAAGATAAAACAAAATACTTATACAAACCATGAAATTAAAAAATTAGGAATCGTTTAACGAACTACACACAATGTGTTTAAGTTATTAAATTCTGCGAATTGTGTTTTATTGATCGATAGATGGCACTACCATCCCTTCGTTTTGTCGAAAGTTAACTGCCGTATTGAAGTGATTGCTTTCGTATTAATTTCTTCGGATTGGAATTCGGATTAATATTTTATATTGTTCGTTAATTGACATTTCATATTTTGAGGCACATTTAATGTGTAATTACGTAAACAAATATCTAATGTTACATATAAGTAAGGTTATCATTTCTACGAGGTTCAGATAAAGTGCGCCGGGAGCTGAGATATGGAGTAGAAAACTGCGAAGAACTTGTCTTGGCCTGATTACAGCTTTCTTTCTTCAATTAATTACCAGAATTCAAAATATAGATTTCATAGTTCTCTGTTTTAAAGATGTTTCCAAATACATCAACATTCTATATTCTGGTCTTCGTTATAGCAAAACATGGATTTTTCATTTGTTATTCGGAAACCTTCTTTACTGTCTCGTTCTCTACATAACAGTTCACCTGAACACATTTTTTTTTTCTTTTAAGTTTTTAGTCCCACTTTGAAAACAATCTTGAGAATCACAAGGATTCAACTTTGAAAGTTCCTTATGACTGCTGTAATGACATGTTGATGATTCCTTGTGATATTTCCCACGTATATTCGCTTTAATTTTTGGGAAAGATAAAAAAAAAATCACATGGCGATAGGTCAGGTGAGTAAGGTGGATATAGAACAACTTGATGAAAATGGTACAACTTTGACACCTTTTGTCCTCGTCTCAAAAAAACTCCAGGAGACATATTTTCACCTCCATTGTCACATCTCTGTTGATTATTCGATTGCTCATGATCATGAGATAGATTATTCGTGGTTGAATAACACCATAAATACCCAGTTGATGTGTCCAATCCAATATTTCAAACTAATCAAAAAGAAAAACGGATATTTATATAAAAGAAAACAAGCTAAGTCATGGTTTTACAAACAAAATCAAGGCGTCACTGTGTAAAATGAAATGTTCTTTTAAGAACTATCTAAAAAAAAAAAAATAGAGCCAATGTGAAAGTTTCCCGCATGGGTGCGCTAAAAAGAAAGAACATATGGGAAAATATACTATTTAATAAAAAAAAAACAGTGTATGATGTCACAGCTAAATAGCAATATAAGTTAAATTATATAAATTTCTGTTTTTCATTGACTTTGAGTAAGATTTGAATTAGAAATAGTTTGCCTATCCATAATTCTCGGATGATAGACCAGGTGAAATGTAGGCTTTGCTTCAAGTTTTCAACGTCATCTTCAGGAGTTGACTTCGCTGAAGCTGACTCCTGAACTCCGGAAAATTACGTCGCTGACTGATGTTGAAAGTTCGAAGCAAAGCTCACATTTTATCTGGTCTATTACCCGGGAATCATGGATAAATAATTAACGCCAGAAGTAATAGTTTGTCTTGAACATTACCTATAGAATATGTAAGAATATTCAACAATCCTGTACATATATGCCACCAACTATACACAGTTGTAGGAAGGGTTGCGGGATACCTGCAAATCAGAAAACTTAGCTAACCACGATTCGATTCTCACATCTTCTTATAACTGTGTTTATGTTGAAGTCTAATTTACTAATGCTTTCATCCCTGCCTAATATTCCGTTGTACACACTTGTAGTTTTGTGTGGCTCATACACATGAATGATAAGAAAGAAGGAAGGGTTTCGGGAAACTTTCGAAATGTGGCTGTGAAGGGCACTGGAGAAGATCAAGTAGACGGAGAGACTGAGTAATCAGGAGGTATTGAGGAGAATAGAACAGTGAGTTTCATGAGAGCATATCAGAAAGATAATTTGTGTCGACCGCATCCAGAAGGGGCTGTCTACACATAAAAGTTTTATGGGAAGAGGACTGAAGGAAAGAGAGAAAGAGTAAGAAAACGGTACAGAATAGTAACGGTTGTGAGAAAAGAAATGAGAGCGGCAAAAGCTGGAGAGAAGGATATACTATTCAATCTCTTTTGGAACAGAACCAATAAAGAGACGACAACCTTCTAAGTTCTAACATATTTGAAGGATGATGTTTCTGTGCGAACACACTTTTCTATGAAACTGATAGAAAACTTTATGGATAATGAATCCATTCTAGGAAGGATAATCTAGCAGAATTGAAGAAAACTATGCAAAATCTCAAGCAGAATCTTAGACATAATCAGGTTTTACTTGCGCCGTCTCTTCCAGATCTAATCACGATTGAACTAAATGTATTCGGAACTAGTATATCGTTCGCCGGAATCTGAATCTTGATTCAAATAGATCCAGATCGCAACCTCACGGAACTGGATTCAGATCTAGATCTGGATCATTGAATCGAACTCTTGTTTCCGATTTGCGAATCTTCAGATCTTGATACAAATCACAGACTTATTGATCCGGACCAAGCTTTTGGACATTTAGAGCTAGTTGCGAATAAGGATTCGGATTCCTGTTTTTGGATAAACGACTCACGAACCTGGAACAGGCTTTCGATACTTGGATCTAACACGCATTCAAGTTTTTCAGATTTCCGGATATCGTATTCGCGCATCTTTATCTGGATTGTGGACATGTGGTCTGAATCTCAGATCAAAATCATATCTGGCATAGCCGGATCTACGAACTTGAATCCTAGGATCTTTCGATCTCTAGTTCTATTCCAAAGTCAGCGAATTTACTTACTGCGTCATTAGATCTCAAATTCAATGTGTAGAGGTTGCTAATAAAAGTTTAGATGATTTGATTAGGGAAGCTTAATTTAAGTAAATTATTTTCCTTTTATTTTAAAAATATTTTTAATTTTGAATAGATCACAAAGCTAGTGCTTGTGTCATTAAGTGTAAGTACTTCATCTATAATGGATTATACTCAAGTTGCCAAATATGGGTACCGTAAGTGATACTTTTTTATGTTGCAGTTTCAAAGCACAGCCTAGTAACCTCCACTGCGAGGCCATTTGCTTCTGCTCTTCGCAGTCCTTTCTTTCGCGATCTCTCTCTCTCTCTCTCTCTCTCGTGCCTTTGTACTTTTGTCTTTCATTAGTGAAAAGCGATCCCTCTTTAAATCCCTTGCGTCACAATGGATTGAGGAAAGTTGCACCGCTAGCTCTTAGAGCGAGGACCACATAAAACTCATATAGACATACGCATAAGTTCACATACAAACACATTAATGTCTTTATGTATGTGCTCGCGTGGTCTGTCTGTGCTAGAACAATTGACTTTCTAAATCTAACGGATTCCCGTGTCTGTGTACCTCTAGTAAGGATTTCAATAACTAGGAACAACTGTGTAAAAACAGTAAGTTCTGGGTATAAAGTGAACAAAGATAATTTATAGTTTAAAAATCTGTAGCTGTTGAGTAGATTTTGTGATACTTTGATACAAAATTGAAGCTAGAATATTTGGATTTTTCTGAGTTAAAGACGCGATAAAATTAATAGATGGTAAGATGATATATGTATACTCAGATTCATAAAAAATGACCCGTGATAAAATTCCCTATAGCTTTAAAAAGGTACACTTGGATTGAAAAAATATCCCAATTCTCTGTTGGAAATTTCCACAATCTTGCAACACCAAACTCGTATAAGTTGCAAGTACAACATACGGAATGTCAATTAGAAATCTTAGTCGAAACAATAACTAAATAATGGTTCATTATTGCCGTATTTTCCAACTTGTAACGCTTAGAGACAAGCCGATAAGTTGGCGTTAAAGGTTGTTGACGTCAGAAGAGAACATTGAATGGACGCAATTGACTTCTGAAATGAACACGGCGGTACAGAGTATGCATGAGCTTCCGTGTATACGCTTTATGAACATCAATGTTTCCGAAGGTTCATTACTTATACCCCGAACAGAAGAAAATAATTTCCTCTTCAGACGAACTATTCTAAAGAACCCACCACCGTATATCCACAATGTTACTGCTTCACAGAACTGTGTGCGGTGGTGGTTACGGCGTGACAGTAATGATACCCAAGACTCAGACATGCTTGTCTGCCAAATACTGAACGGTGGTTGCTTTGCTCATGTGTGGGACCTATTTCTCTGTTATATCCTGTTATTTCTTTTATTGTGGGATGGGCCCCAGACCTGTTGATCCTTCCGTATATGTCGACATTCTTTCTTGTTGATGATGATGTTTACCAACAGAGCAATGTTCTATCCCATGTCGCTACTATGGTTCATGATTGGTGCTAGAATATAAAACTGGCTGGGGAAATTACTCGATTTAAATCCCAGTGAGAATTTCATTTATACAGACGGATTAGATCAAAGAATATTGTGATTACCAGGTGAACACGCTTGTACTGAGTCGCCACGATATTCGATGAAAAACTCAATATGAACTTAAATGTATTCCAGCAGAAAAAGCCTCAAAATTATTTAATTTTAATAAAACATATCGGCTGGACATTTTACATTTCTTGTATTTTAAAAAAAATATTACGTAGCAAATGGAAAATCTATAAGCATGGGGAACAAAATATAATGGACATTCAATTTATGAAAATCCCGTCCTACTATTTTTAGTTTTGAAATCACGTCAACAGATGCCAAGCTAGCAATTTTCCCAACGCCTATTTGCTATTTTGAAAATAAAGCATGTGGATTAAAATAATCAATTAAAACTCAAATTTAGTTGATTCGTATTACATAAAACAATACATTAAAACGTGACACAGTTTATAAAAGTTTTAAAGACTGAAGAAAAATATATACGAAACGCAGATAAAAAGTAATTTAAATTGATGGCGCAATCGTTGCTTCGGTTTGGTGTCACTCTGACATGACTTTTATGACCACTAGATGTCTCTGTTCGCATTGATTTGTAAGTTGTGACTCAACAGAACAACGTTAATGTGTTTGTTACGACGAAGCTAGCAAATGCAAAGGACACAGTGTACGGTCGTTAAACTAATAATCAAAGCAAATGACACCGGTCCTAAATTATACCGCATTCACACAGCAACTAGGTTAAGTAGAATCGTAATGGGTGTTAGTTACTGCGAGTAGCCGAAGTTAAACCAACGTTTACGTATAATTCTCGCATCCATATCTGTGGATATGCGTGTACAATTTGTTGGAAAATGGCTGTTTTGACAACAATGACCTCTGTCGTCAAAATGTGACAGGAGACAACAGAGCAAATCAGGGTTGCCATCTGTCCTTATTGATATGTTCGTTTTTATTTTATTAATGGGTGGGACCCTGATCTAAATGTTGATTGTAAGATTAGCGGTATAGGAAGGACAATACGTATGAAGTTAAAGATCTATTTAAAAGGATTTTCTTCTGCCTCAAGGAAGGAGCCAGGTGTTGGGCCCAGCTTTCAGTTGACAAGGTGTGTAGTTCTAGCTTATAGCACTGCAGCAGAAATGAATGGCATTTTAATGAGGGCGTGGACTCCCTTTTGGCATCTACAGTGAAGGAGTTAACCCGTAAAAACAGGTCGTTTAAACCCCCAAATAGTCTTTGCTTCAGGAAGTATTAGCCCCCAACATCAGCAGAAATATCCTCGAGAAACTTTAAGGACTGATAATAAAGTATGGAACCTGGTGTAATATCCCAACAGAGATAAAAATATATCCACCAAAATTGAACAAATACTCCCCCATCCCCCGGAGAGGTTTCTCTGAAAGAAACACTGGTACAAAGGGCTGAATAAGTATGCAAAATGCAAATGTTAGTTACAGAGAAGTGACCAATGTTACATCTTCAACTATTGTATAGCTTGAAAATTGATGACGTAAATTTATGAAAATTTGTAGCATATTATCTGTAATTGATTTATCTTTTTCCGTAGAACAACATTTATAAAAATTGTCTTAAGAATACTAGTTATTCCTATTTGACTCATTTATTAGATCTATTATTTTTGACTTGGTCTTATATCCAACACATTTTACATGAAACCATTTTGAACACTTTATACAATAGTATTCGAATGAAACCTTCCTTGATTTGTAGAATTAGAGCCAATTAACATAATATAACGTTTCGTGTACAGTTTTTACAGTGCTGATGTTAGAACATATTGTGAACACAATATGTAGAAGTATGTGAAAAGTGATAAGGAAAAGAGAAGTGCACAACAAATGCACGAAATTTTCTTTCAAAAAGACTTTTTAAACTCGCGATACTTTTTGTAAACATGTTTAATATATTTCTTGTGCACGAAATCAACACAATTTCATAGAAGATATGTACTAAAGTGTTTTTTTTTTTCAGTGTGCCAATCGCTAAAATTCTTTATTACTAATGTACCAAATGAGTAGTTTGTCAAACTTTTTTTTTTGTATTCACGTGCATTCCTATATGAATAAATGTAACCGTGTGTATTGGCGGGAAAAGCTACTGGTATTGTATTACATCTTGAAACAAAATGGCTACTAAGAAATAGCATTTAAGTCCTGAAATAAACAATTAAACTGAATTCAAGTAGACATTTAAGATAGTTATTATGTCCGGATAATTACTTTGGACTGATTTATTTTGACAATCTGTTAACATTTCAGTTTTTATTGCCATTCTGGTGCAGTTGTTTAAATCATTGTGTGTGACTGACAGCGTGATTGCAGTGAAATAAGAGGCACTTATGATAAGAGAAATGCATTGCATAACATATACGCCCTCTGGTGCTTATTAGACAGCTTGCCGGGATGACTAATATGCGAATGACGGGATTACAAACTTTTTTCTTTTGTTTTGCGTTAAATCGGTCGATGTGAACCACAGTCAGCCACACAATGTTTGGTCGGTTACTTTGCTATTCCTACGTACTACAATTATACGCCTCCTTTGCTCTGCATACACACTTCTTTTTACAGGCATTACGTCATATATTCAAGCATGAGGGTCACATACGTGTATTGTTTCGGAGGAGTTATAGCACCAAATGGTAGTGTACTTATTTGCACAACCCACCTTTGATCTGTCTTTTTTTTTTCTTATTGCTTTAGTCTCAAACAAGTAGGTATGTTGTTTTCACTCTCTGCTGTCTGGATGTGTGCTGTGAAGACATCAAATGATCTTAATGCTGACTGACTGGTTGTCGGATCCTGTTTTGGCAGGTGGTCGCCTATTAACGTTGCAGAATTTTGCAATATAACAATTAGCATTTTTTAGCAAACGTTATGTTTCTCTTTTTTTTTCTGTAATAATTTACCAAGGATTTTAAAATCGCCTCGAAGTTTTCAATCGCCTTAATGTTACCTTGACATTTACTACCATGGGAGAATTGCTATAGTTTTTCTTTTAGGGATTCTGCCAGCATTTTCATTTTTGGGGGGTGTCAAGCCAAAATTAAGGGACTGGAAGCAGAGTTTTGTCAGTTCTGAAAGTAAAATTTTTAAACGTGCTTGACGATTTGGAAAGGTCATGCCCCCTTTGTAGAGTCTGGTAGAATCCTTCTTTGGTGTTTGAAGGGAAAGATATGAAGGGAAGAGCTTAAAATGAACATATTCTCTCGCGATTTTGCTTGTCTTCTTCAACACCTTACCCACTGATACATGTAAAGAACATTCACTGCCTTGCTTACAACAGTAC
>JAGDQP010048837.1:0-14650 GCA_022664845.1 Lepisma saccharinum
TATATATATATATATATATATATATATATATTCAAAATTTCAACTCTCTCCCTCGACCACCCCCTTTGGCCGATTTTACTCATTAACGAACTTTGCCGACCTATTAAGCCTAGAAATAATATAATTTGGTTCAAATATCTTAAAATATATATATTACATGGTACCGATCTCAATAGGTAGATTTTTATTCGAAATCTACCTAAAAGTCAGCATCAATTTGTCTCTACGAGGTTAGAAATTTCTTCCCAAAACGCCCTGGTACTAACCATTTCGAGCTAAAGCAAAAAGGCAGACAGAATGACAGACACACTTTTCTATCAGGGTTGGAGAATTAAAGGGAATAAGTCGATTTTCGGGATATTTATGTTTTTAATGCAATATGTAACACTGCAACATAAGCTTCGCAACACAATTTTCAGATGGGAAATAACGAGGTTCAGTCCACGTGAAAATGAAAGACAAAAGATATATAAACCAGGCGTAATAAAGGAGATCAGTCCAACTTTAAAATACTCTCCTTCAAATTATATAAAAAAAGGATTAATCACCTTTATTTCTCCAACCCTTCATTTTTGAAATTTCTGTGATTGAGTTAAACAAAGTCATAAATTTTGAACCCCTTCACCGATTTTGACGTGTTATACACTGTTTGAAAGGTATTGACGCGTAGAGTATGATCACATAGTTTTGTCCATCTATATGGTCTGGTGTCAGTTCTATCATTAGAAATGTTAAATTCTGAATTTTTCTTCGAACTGCTAAAGGGAGGTCCTACCGACCCAACGTTTTTTCTGCCAGTATAGCAAAGAGCTTTCAAATGCAAGTTCAATATCAAAATCGGTCTTTCAGCTTGCCAGATCTGAAACTAGCTTTATACATAGAGTACCGCTAACAGAGTCCTTCGTCAGCCTCACTCGAAGAACTATCGTTCTTCATGAAAACTTGAGTTCGACCCTATGACAACGTACTGAAATGTATTTAGCGAGAAACTACCGTTAAGAAAGCATGTAATGTTAATTTTCCCATAGGAATAGCTATCGAAAGCGAACGCAAAGAAAATATTGGAAAGGCGAATGGAATATATCTAATTTTAGTGACATGTATTTAGTATATTAATACGTTGCAGAATGGTTGTGGAGTCAACTGATTAATAACGTCTTAGTACTATGAACTGAAATCTGAAGTCAGTTTCTCCGTTACAGCTTTCGCTGGGCAGCTGCTAGTTCGCGTAGCAGACTGTATGCAAGTTGAGACTTCAGAAGTATCATATAGTGTCACTAGATTGCTGATGGCCGTTGACAAGTCAGAGCAAACCTTCCCAAAAGAGCATAAACAAATTCAAATTACTCCAGTGGTGAATTCAGGAGTGCCGTGGCGATAAAGTCCCCCGGGGAGCACTTGCTGGATTTCCCTCCTATATTCAGGAAAATTTTATCAACTAAAGATATTTCACACCTTTACACGAGTGCTTCCCACATAATTATGTAGAGATCATTTTTAAAATGTATTAACTTCATTGAAAAAGACATGTTTCAAAAACAACTCTTATTATAGATTGATTATTGAGGATATCGAAAACCATACCCCTGAAATTATGTTAACACCGTCATTCTCTTGTGTGTAAGGGCCAGATATTTTTAATTGGGTCGATGCGCACGTGAAAGTTTCTGCAGGAAGCACTTGTGAGCTTTAGCGTTCAAAAAAAAAAGTCTCAGAAGATATTCTGAACCTCAAATAACTTATACCCGTATGTGCTGGTTTTGCACGTGTTTGTTCGCATGTTTTTTAGCTTAAGTACTTGTTGCCACAATGATTTTCACTTCGTAGTATGGCATATGGCCACTTGTCTTTCGTTGCCACTTTTCTTCTCTTTTCTGGATTTCTACAGAAAATGAGTCCAAGATTTTAACAGATAAGAGCGCTTAAGGATACGATATCCAATGCCAGCTATGTCCTACACGAAGTGATTTTCTTTATTTTTAGTATTTGCTGTTATTCATAGTTTCTTTCAAAATATTGTCTTAGGCCTAGTATTTATTTGCAGGCATTTGTCCGCAACAATTGTCTGCCACGGACAGGTGTCTCTGAGAAGTTTGGGCAGACAATTGTCTGCCAGTAACAAAAATTTAGCACCCACTCTTAAGTCTTGTTCTGGTGTGAGATCATGATAGAAGCAGCAGCTTTCGCGGACGTTTGCGGCAGCTTTTTTTTCTTTTACCTTACATTTACGCCACTGATACTTGGAAGTCAAATTTACTACTAAAATATTTTTCTATGTATCCTCCAACAACATACAAGAATCTATAGTTTACACTTGCTTAGTTACGGAGAAAATATATAATATGTAAAGTAAGACAAACCTTGAATTTACAAGAATTTGTTTCTGTGAAAAACATTGGTACATTGTAAGAATAAGGCAATACATGCATGATTGAAATATAATCAAATTTCTAAAACAATAGTTTGCTTTTCGCAAGTACTTTTCTCTTAGTGTTATAGGCATACTTGAAAAAAAAATGACTGGCATCAGTTCTACAATTCTTTAAAAATTAATAGAAATTGTCCATATTGTGACCCTCTCCAGAAGAGGATGGAATTAACTTTATTCATAAAATTCAAAATAATGGAAAAAAAAATTAGGTTTTAGTATATTTTTATATTTTTCTTGTAATTTGTTCGGTGAAATGGAAATAAAACCGCCGCCATGTTTCAGTAAAGATGAACAGAGTAGCAACAACGAAGGCTGGTGAAATATATTGCAATCCATGACGTCAATCGAGATGTTATTCACCTTTGAGCAAATTAACCATGTTCTTTATGATGGGAACGTCACCTTTCGTCCTACTTAAAGTTCAAAGGAAAGTCAAGTCAGACAAACACCACACACACACATTTACTACATGTACGTTTTCCTATATAAAGCCAATCAGTATTCTACCAAAACCTTCAGTTCCATAGAGGGGTCTACATAGCTCCAGTATCTCCAGATCCATGGAGGGGCCTTCAGTGCATCAGTACAATAGAAGAAGTCTCCAGCCAAAGCATCAACTCCATTCTAAGAAGGAAGATAGTTTTTTTTTGAACATTTTCATAATCTGGCTGTGATAGAATTGAGGGCTGTTGAGTTTCATCGAACATCTAACTTCAACTAAATTTCAGGTATGAATAGAGGATCTGCTTTATATTGCGAATTCTAGCGTCTGACATAATTTAGACTTTCTAAATGTCACCTCCCGAATAATATTTGCTCAAAGATGAATAACTCCGGTAAAACCCGTTTATTCTGTCCATCGTTAGAGAAACGTGGTGTGTTAAAATGTAATCATGTTACGTTCAATTAACTCGGTAACAAACCCCTTTTGTATCCAAGTAGTTCTTATGTTTAGCTGAGCTTCGTTGCATTAAAATCCCAAATTTAGCCTCTACCATCTGACATTTAAAGTTAACGCCCATAATGAACTCCCAGAGTTCACCACGTAATTCTCATCGATAATTTCACAATAAATAGTCTTCGAAGAACGACATTATGTAAAACCTCTCGCTAATATTTCAACGTTTCAGTAATCGTCTGTTTCACAAATGTTCCAGGTATTCTTTGTGGACCTAGAGGAAGCCGTTCACATGGTAAAAGGTCTTCCTAAACTCAGGTCGTAGTCAGAATACCTTACCTAAAGAAACAGCATTTCTTCGGTCGTTCACAATATATATAAAATATGGAAACTCCTATGACTAAAAATTATAAAGTTGTACAATTTGCTATTTATACAATTAGTTGAAAATACACAAAAATTATGAAATGTAATACTAATTGATAAATCAGTTTAAGCAAAGAAAGGTAGAGTGATGCATGATAAATAATACATACATTACATAATATACCATAATTAGATTACAATAATTATAAGAATTTAAGTAAGTGAAATTGTCTTTCCAAGCAAGTAATAATGAAGTAAGTATGATTAGACAACCATTTTTCAGTATATAACGCTGTGTAAAGAAAGCAGTTTGAAATAATTTTTGAACGAATGTATCCTACATAATTTTATAGAAGACGCCTAAGAACATTAATTACAAAAAAACTTGTAAGATCACACTGTCTACCTATTATGAAACTATATTGAATGCTATAGGTTATATTTATTATTTTCTGTCGGAGCGTATTAGTCTGTTATCATTTTAAACATGCTGTCAGAATCATGTGAAAATTCGCCTCGCGGAATGAGTGCATTAAAATTAACAAATTACTTAGAAACACATTAAAAGAAGAATGATTGATTTTGATTTATTGTGTGCTCTTAGTGGGAAAAAACGATACAGAAACTGTAATTGTGAAAAGAGAATCATGGACATTATTGAAGATAGTTTGAAATGAAACGATGGGTTGCATGAAGAGTTGGAAAGAGAACGTAATATTCGGATTCGTCCTTTCTTCTAACCTATCCCAGTCTGAGCCATAGACGCCTGAAGGACATAATCGAATCCAATTTAATTCAACGCAAGTGGACCAACTGTGGCGATGATGACAAGCTGAGTTTTCTAATCTGCTGTCATGCATAATGGCGTGTGAATAGTACTAGGATGCAAATTTATCAATTGTACTGTTATTATGTACATCTATTCACACGTTTCATAGTTAGTAATAAGGTTGGTTGTCCATGAAACAATTCCATCAGGGTTGTTTGTTTAATCCGACAAACCACATCAAATTAAAGGGTGAGTTGCTTCTTGAGGCTTCCGACAGTTCTTGAGTTCATTGAAATCCTCAGGCACGTTATTAAGGCCACTCCTTCTACTTTTCTTTGGGTTCTAGCACAGACGAATACCTTCAAGAATGAAAGATCCACTCTGAATTCGTTGAACCTTTACCTGTGTGTTAGTACTGGTACTAGATGTAACGCATTAGATCCTGTCCATAACATGGAAGTACGTAAATTATGCAGCAGGCAGATACATCTGTGTTGTCAAACACATGCTGAAGAAACCTTTCACTATTAATTTTTTATAGTGCTGCCTGGATGAGAGAGGTCATTTTTGATATACATAAGTTTCATGGTATGAGGCGTAGACTTCAATGGATGGTAATAGATTGAATAGATATTATGATCCATATAATCGGTGAAGGGTTAATAACAGACCTGTTTGCATGGATGACAGGAGCAATCTTGGTCTTACAGTTCATATAATAGTATGGTTTATCAGTATCTACTTTCTGTATTTCAGAACCACTCTACTCCTTTAATAAAGACCTAAATTGAGGTTTTGTCCATCAGACTTGCTATGTGGGTACGTGATATATCACATGAACAGCCCGCTTGAATACACTACCAATTAATCACCTATTTTACTTGCCGCAAATACAAACTGCCATAATATTTGAAAGCTCACAACAGCCTAATGGGGACAGGGTACACATAGAAGATTCGCAGTCTACTACGCCTCATTTGCTACCTGATTAGCTAACACAATAATTGTTCAGTCATATTGATATGTACATTATTATAAAGTTCATGAAAAAGGCAACAACTTTTACCTCAAACATGTTTTTAATGCTGTGAGTTTAAAGCAAGGTATACCGTAAAAGTGTAAATATTAAAGCCAAATTTGCTAGGATCGGTAGTATCTGCAACCGCAGATTTGTATGCCTCACTAGTGCATTAGTATCTGAAAACGAGTGACGTTTCTATCCAAGTGCTAACTTCAAGCTCCCGCAACAACAATCTAAGTGGTAAACAAATTTGAACGAATTTTCAACATTGTGGTCGAGAAAGCAGACGAAAGAACAAGATCATTTACAGTCGAGATGGAAGATTTGCGAATGCCACACTTGTATTTTGTACATTCATTTTGTACATATCGAAGCATGAACGTCAGAAATTGATACTTAAACTGCAGAGCCATTGTGAGGTATTTCTACGCCCGAGGAATATGTATAAAATGTGACCTTCCTCCATTTTTATGGGAATTTTATTTACTTTAATTTTAATATATTTTATAGAAATTGAAATAAATATCCGTAACAATGCCCATGTCACTTATCACTTTTAAAGAATAAATTTTACGAAGAAAATATGATAAAAGTTCGAATTGCCTGTGTTTCTTCTAACTGCCAAGTATTTTATTTCGGTGCTTAGTACATTTGGAGCTTTCTCTTTTCTATATTTTTCGACGTCCTCGATTTTGCCCCCTAAATAAACTTGATAGAAACTTCACGAAAAGAAAAACGTTTTTTACAACACTATTCACCTGTAAACATTATCCGCAACCATATATGTATGTAAGTTTTATTTTTCATTTTCTAAAGTGAAGTATTTCAGGCTTTGTTTATGGTATAGCAGTAACAAAGAAAACTTTCCGTTGATGACATGAGAAACAGGTGTTTTGAAATTTTAAAAAAAATGCTGTTCTACCATACCTGTTTGAACTTTTCTTGGTCTTATTGATCTGACTCTAACCGGAAAATAATGCCAAAGTAATCCGTAATGATGTGGGTTATGGAAACGATTATAGAATGAGATTCATGCATTTGCTAGCAGATGGCAGTAGCTTAGCTGGGTGGTGGTTTAAAATGCATCCAAAATTGATTCGTCGGAATTCGAAAGGGCAGTATTATGAGTCAAAAGCAGAAACTAACTTCTCTTTGTTCAATAGCTGCTTTGCTTTGTTTAACCGAATATCTATAAAGTTACCTGTCAGGTTTAGCTACGAAATAAATTTTATTGAAGTAATGGCGGAGGCAGACATTTTGCTGTGGGTCGGACACAGGTGGGCATGATATATCAGAGTGGGCCTTTTCTAAAATAAAATGTTAAATTACCAACAGTACGCAACTCATAAGCAAATTGAAACCTTGCATTTCCGAAATAAAACTATGTTGTATGGTACTAACTGCGTATATTTTGATATATCTGTAGGTTTGTACATAGTGGCTTAGTCTCGACATCAAAAAGTTTGCACGAAATCTTTGAGGCCACAGAATTGACTGATTTTCAGCGAGGGCTCATTGTTGTAAAATATGTAGACAGTATATCCCAGCCAAAAAATCCATGCACTGAAGATCCATCCTCCAACACCGACAATCATACAGTTGAAGACAGCACAAGCGGAAATTGCAGTATACAACATTCAGGTCGCCCTGGCTCAAAGGCACGATGACTGAAGGTTACCAAACGGTTCGTGGAAAGCAACCCATTTTGCAAAGCTGCAGACTTTGCAGAACACCTCCGGGTAAAAACTTAGACAGTTTTCTTTTAACTTCATTACCGAGGACATCAGAGCACAGTTTCCAGGCACCAGTCATCACGGCAGCTATTATGGAGTTGGAAAACGAAAACAATGGACAAGGGGCTCTTACATGAATCACCCATTACTCCTTTTTCACGTAGCGGACGCATATGCGTTTAGAAAAAGCCTTTGCCCAGAATTCAACATGAACTGGCTACAGTCAAGTTTCAAACAGGGCCAATTTCCCGTTATGGTGTAGAATACCATTATGGTATCCGAGCTCATGGAATGTGTATGCAGTGATAAAAGCGTAAAATACGTCAGAATATCGGAGAAAAAGCTTCTTCCAATATTTTCAGGTAATTTTTGAATACATTTACTCACCCAAAATGTTGACTAAAATAACCGCACATCACACTACGAAAACGACCCTGGCTTGGACGGTACAACAAGGTATTCAAACACTTCCATGACCAGTTGATCACCGGACACGTAGCCCATCGAATACGTCTGGACACCCGTGATCGTGTAGTGCTATGGTATTCGCTAGAACTCATTAATCGCATACTGGACGGCATTAGGACTTTGGAGAAAGAACGCGATAGGACAACCAAGATTTAATGTGCATACACTGCACTTGTTACCAGTGGTTGGCATGCGATAATTGACAATTTCCAAATTGAAGACAGTCTATAAACTCATGCGCTGTATCTTAATATATCAGCATCTGGAATGTAAGTAAATTGTATATTTTGATGCTTTCATTTTAATATTAATTTGTTACTTTGTAGCATGGATCGGTCTGTTTCTGGATGAGTCCAGCCTTGTTGTCCTGATTGTACGCGTCTTCTGCATTTTAAATATGCAAACCACACATAAAAATTGAACAGAAAAGCCATTTCTTACTTTGCAAAATACGCTCACTTGTCACAGTAAATATATAAAAATTATTTAATTTAATTTCCTTTGGACCTTTGAACAATATACCGAGAACAAGATTGAAAGTGTTTTCAACAGTTGGCGCAAGATGCGTGTAACACATTTTCGCCAGAAACTTTCTGTTACTTCAAGAAACGATTATTTATTAAAAAGAGCAAATATATTATTTCACAGTAATTAAAGGTGTGTTGGAATGGCAGCACTAAAATTCACTAAATGCAAAGCTTATAATATGTTAAGTTCTCTCTTGTAACAACATATATTACAACGATCTTACTGCTTGAACAGGAATATAACCACTTTCGAAGTGAGTATTCTCCACAGATACGTTCATGTTAATCACTTATGATAAAGTCACGAATATATTCAAGATTTAAATTGCTCCAAAATATTACAATTATGAGAATATTCAGGTAATCCACAAACCAGTGAAAGTGGATTCAAACTTCAAATACATATATTTTGTGCAGCTGGTTACATAGATACCACAACCCCAATAGTACACATGCGTTGAAAATACGTGGATTAGACGTTAGTACCGAAACGTTATATTAATGTACCGAAGTGCCCACTTGTTAAACGGTTTATTCGACGTTGAATAATGAATTACAAGAAACTTGTTTAAATCAAGAAGCGGACGAAGAAGCTGGCTAAAACAGAGCAGTTTTACTGTCTACTGCTATACATATTTAGTTGTATTTTGTCCGTCCTTTCATCATGACATACCGTATTAACTTTCCAACAGTAAATAATCTAAGTGTCTGCTGCAGGACCCGTAGATGGAACGTTCCGTACCCCTCGTTTGTAGCTGACACTTATCCCTAGACAACGAAGTTACCTTGAGAGTCACTACTCTTTTACGGTATCGGAAAGAAAAGGCAATCTTGAAAGCGCCAAAAATCCAAACGTGTCGTTTCACCATCATGTGAGAATTGAATAGAGTATGCTTTCCCTCTTTCTTTGTTATGTGCATTTTTCCTTATTTAACACTATGACCACCGCTACACTATTAAATTTGCATTTCTCAAGAAGTGTAATAGGACCTAAAGAAACGCATATAAAAGGAAATACATGTCATAGTTGGAAAGGAAATTTGAAAACACTTCATATTATCACCCTGTTAACGAAATTAAATATTTAATGAAACATAGTTAAAAATTCAATCTGTTTACAACATACAAATTAGAACGTGAGAAATGTAGTTGATTTTATTCTATTCACTTTTAAGCACTACTTTTACGCAATCAACTTGGAAAGATGATCTTGGGCACCAATATTGAATCAAATTTTCGTTGAATATAGGTTGAAATTCAATGTGTTTTCAACATGGAAAAGAGGACAGAAAATAACAATTAATGGGATTCAATATATTTTAGTTACAAATTTTATTCTATTAAATAAAAAAGAATCCCATGAAACAAAATCTATACCATAGTTGAAAATAAAAGTTGAATCCACGTTGAATTAATATCATTTCAACAATGTCAAGCCTTTGTCGAAATATGATTTAAAATTAAACGTACAGTTTTCAACCGTTAACGTTTAATCAACGAACGGATCTGAAATCAACGTTTAAAACACGTTCGTGTGCTACACAACTTCCACTTATTAAAGAAAATTATTTGGGAATGTAATAGAGTTATAGTGACTTGTGGTTCAGTTAATATCAAATAATTTTATTCTTCTTTCAGTAATGTTCTTGCCACTTCTTCATGCTTCAAAGTCTTTCATTTGAGTAGCATAAGCTTTGGTATGTCAGCGAAAGTTTCTATATATATATATATTGTAATAACTGGTCGTGAAGTAAGTACGTGCATATTTTCACACCACATATTCCCATCAATCCGTTTAGATGACATCCAGACGACAGCATTGATTTTCCCCTCACCACAGCCACAGCCTTACATCGATCACACACTTTCCGCACCAATCATTTTCGAAGAAATCATTCATGCCATCACACATAAACGTAACTCTGCACCAGGAATCGATCAAATCACTTACTGCCAACTAAAGGAAGCACCATAAATATCCTGAACCTTTTGGATACAATATTTACCTACAACTCTTCTAAGTCATAGTGCCTGGTATTATGTGACCTAGAAAATGCTTTTGACGGAGTATGACATCAGGCATTGATCTACAAATTTCAAACGTTCTGTCTCCCAATCACTTACCTTAGATTCATATTGAATTTTCTCACCATTAACAACACATTAATTATCCCATCCATATTTCCTGAATTGAGGAGTTCCACATGATCATACCCATCACCTCTCATTTATTTTCTCTTCGTAGCTGATCTCCCATCCCTACCACCCAACATCCACATTTCAATACGCCGATGATACTGTCTTCCTAGTGCTTAGCAATTCCGCATAGAACATCATCGCACACTCAACATCATGGTACAGTAAATGGAAACTCATCATCAATTCCCATAACACGCAGGCTATTGTTTCCATTCACCGAAAGCGACATCCCGAGTCCAAAGAAATCCCTAACTACTCAACATTCAAATACTTCACGAACTTATCCGTCCCTGTCATCAAGTCACATACCATGGTATCATTTTTTACCATCATCACTAAAGATCATCACTAAAGCTACCAACCGACTGAATCTGCTAAAATGTCTCACCGGAACAAGCGGTGACTAAAATCATGAACCGTCATTAAATACATGGAAAGCATTTCTTAGACCTGTACTGATTTATGGCTTCGCACTTAGATATTAGCTAACCTCAAAATATATGAAACTGCATGAAGGTTTTGTTCCTCAGTCGGATTTCGTGATACCCGCCCTATTTCACTTCCAAATATATGTATAGTTCTGGATTCAGAAATTATCACATAAACATAAATTTTATTCTTTGTCACCGTATTTCCTCATTTAACTTCAACAAAACAGAACATTACATATTAAGCCTACCTTTATTGACATACTCTCCCTATCTATAAGCTCGTATACTATAATCCGTATTTATAGATGTCTTCTCATCTCTGTAATAGAGCATGGAGATGATTCATATTAAAAATTGATTCTAAACATTTTTATAGTGCTACTATGGCTTCGCTATTTCGTCAGAATCCATGTTAAATATTTAACTTTGTCCAAATTAAACACTATGCAAGTATACTATAACTAATAAATTTCGTAAAATTTGTGTAAAGAGTACATTGATTTACTAAAAACCACAAGGTTCCAGACAATTGCGAAAAATTACCGACTTTACCTCAGGAATAAGTGTTGTCTCGTAACGTAGAAGTAGAACTATTTTTGTTAAACAGAAACAATAGACGAAGTCCAACTAAATAAGTAGGACATCCTCTTTTCAGACGAATCCCGTTTATGTCTGCAATATCATGATTGTCGCATCCTTATCTGACGGCACTTTGGCACTAGGCTGGACGACGCCTGCATTTTGCATCGCCACCTCGATCCGGTACAGGGTGTTATTGTGTATAGTGAAATTGTCTTCCGTGCCAGTTCGTGGCTCCTAACGGAAATGTGACCAGCCAACGTACATCGAAAATCTGTCGGCTAGGTTCTGATCCCTTAAGTGCAGACCCTGCCGAGGATAACATTCCAGCAGGACAACGCCCGCCCGCATATGCAAGTAAATTCCTAGCCTTCTCTTGGCTGGACACAATTTTCCTCTGCTTCCTTGGCCGGTGGTTTCACCTGATCTATCGTCGGTTGAACAAGTCTGACCCATCATTGCACAAGGTCTCTCACGCTAGCTACCTCCCACAGCGACACTTGACGAGCTATAGCATCGTGTCGAAGACGTATGACTTGCCATAGCTCAGATGGACATCCAAGAACTCACTCTCTGTAGGACTCTGTGTTGCAGCTGTTCTGAACGCCTTTGGTGGGCCCACAACATACCGACATTGCTGTTCCGCTGTCGCCACATTGTCATACAACGGTAAATTTGCTAATGACGTGCAGTGTATTTATGTATTATTTTGTTTCTAAAAGTTTCGAGATGTAAGGTGCTATTACATCATGTTTATTTGTGTTATCTTGAGAGTGTAATGTAATTGTATCTTTTTGCGTGGCAGCTTCGGAGCCATTCGGAGTAATATTTAAAAAGAGCACTTTGGTCTCTTATTAAGTTTATTTTATCAAATTGCATTGTTTATTAAAAATAACAAATATTTTTGAATTTTTAACAAGAAGATATTATATTTAAATATTCGAATACCACTATTTCATTTAACACTGTTAGACAATATAAATAAGAATTGTATTTGCCAATCATGTTTCCAAAAAAATATAGGGAAATTATTACATTAGTAACGCAAATATTGCTTACACATCCACAACGTTCTCTATTTTTCGTAGATTTAAATAAATTGAATATTTAGAAGGAGTTTGTTGTAAAGCAAAAGTGTTGTTCAATCTTTTTTTCATATATCTTCCGTTTTCATGTATAATACTAGAATACAATTGTTGTCAAATGAAACATAACCTTTAGAATCAATAATGTTTGTATGTTGCTGTAGTAATATAAAATTGTGTTATATTGTTTCTCTTAAGCTTTTATTTTTAAGTGAGCTACAACCCCTACTTTCACTATTTTGCACAAATGAAAGTTTCTGCGTACCTGTTTAGGTAACAATTATTTCTTTATCTTATCATGATTTAGTAGTCTCTTTCTTTGATGTGATAATTTAAAAAACGCATTAGAAATAGCATTTATATACCGTAATTATAAGCATAAAATAGTTATGTACATTAAATAGGGATGACAACAACAACAACACCAACAACAAGGTAGTTATCCTGGCCCGCAGGGCCACTAGATTGGACTTCTGGCTGTCTTAGCCACTTTCGTCCTTAGAATGAAATATTTTCCTTTGGGTTTATTATAAAATGAGATTTAGATTGAAGCGGATTCCATACATCGAACACAGACACGCACCCCGCAAACATGAAGCAAACCCATCCCGTCAGCTGTTTTAGATATTTTAATAGTTTGATATGCTTTAAAGAAATCCTAAAAGTCGTATTGTCATTGTATCGTTTGTTACTCCGATCAGGAAGGTGAAATAAAGTGTGATGGAAATTGTTTAGTTTGTGATTTGAATTGCACTATTTCTATATATCTATATAGTCATCCGCAGCGAAAAAGTAGCCCAAGATAATCTCCGTTCCGTTGTATTTTAAGTTAGGTTGAGTAATTCTTGATAGGTGATTTGGTGTCTATTTATTTCATACGTCATTCTAGCTGGTAAGTTCAACAGGGCAAATTTTTTGTCTTTATTATTTTGTATATAATTTATTTTCATTTTGTGTAGATATTCTTCTATAGGTATAATGTTGGCGTTTTGGTATAGTATGTTTTTGTCTGATTTCCACATTCTTCTTGTAACCCGTATCCAGTATCTCTCAAATTTATTTAGAGGTTCAATATTGACATTTCTGTTATAGAGTTCATGTCCATATGTTACGGTAGATCGTAATATTGAAGTATATATTCTTGTTTTTATATGTTGTGGTAATTCTGCTAGTAGTAAGGCATTTAGAGCTGAAAAAGTTTGAAGTCCTTTTCTTCTTCTATCCTGTATGTGTTTTTTGAAAGAGAGTCTCTGGTCTAAAGTTACGCCGAGATATTTTGCAGAGTTTGTAGGTTTGATTTTTATCTTGTTTATAGAAATGTATTTATTTTTGGCTTTTTTGTCTGTTCTGATTCCTTTACCATTTGGGTAGAAAATTACAAATTGGGTTTTGTTTTCATTCATGAACAGCTTCCATGTATTGCACCATGAGATAAACATATTCGCAGTTGTTTGTAGGTATTTTAATGCTGTCTTTGTAAATCTGGCTGAAGCCCAATAAGCCGTATCATCAGCAAACAGTCCAAGTTTTGTGGTGTTGTTATCCAAATTTGGTGTGTCATTTACGTACACTGAATATAAAATAGGGCTTAGTGCCGCACCTTGGGGTACACCTCTTTTAATTACAATTTCTTGTGAGTACTCGTTTGCAGATCGTATTTGAGTTGTTCTGTTTGTGAAGAAGTTGGTGACCCATCGGATTAGTGTGGTTGGTAGGTTCATTGAGTACATCTTGTATATTAGCCAATTGTGCCACACGGTGTCAAAAGCCGACGTAAGGTCCATAAATATTGCAGCGGCTTTGAATCCTTTATTACGTGCTACCTGAATGTCCGTGACAATTCTCATGACCTGGTCAATTGTCGATACTTTTGATCTGAAACCAGCTTGACATTTTGTGATTATGTTTGATTCTTCTAGGAATAAGTTTAGTCTTTTCGATATTACGGTCTCACATAATTTTCCTATTGTGTTTGTCAATGTTATTGGTCTATAATTAGATGAAATAAATCTATTTTTATTTTGCTTTGGAATAAATATTGTGTATGCGGATTTCCAAGTTTGAGGTATGTAGCCAAGTTTAAATGAAGAATTGAACATCTGAGTAAGAATCTTAAATAGTATGGGAGGGCTTCTCTGTAATA
>JAGDQP010048838.1:0-14650 GCA_022664845.1 Lepisma saccharinum
ATTTGTATATTGTTTCCACGAAACCAGATATAACATCAACTTTTCCATATTTTGAATGGTACGACTTAGTGTTCGCCTATAAATTGTTACGATAAGAAATATTGTAAGTACTCTTGATAAATAAATAGTTATTCAGTTTCAAGCTTGCTATTTATTCAATTTCAAATTAGCAGAGAATCCAGGAATGTAAATCCATAACAAGCATGACATTGATATTACCATAGTACAATAAAGATTATTACAATATTCATCCAAGAATTGTTGAACTGCAAATGTCTTATACAATATAAATCATATACCCCTAACAGAAATTACTTCCCCGTTGTTAAGTCTAAATTCACAGGACTGAGAAGCAATGTTAACTTCCAAATTGGAGTACGTTTCATCATAACTAAATTTAAATTTATCATCACGAACATTTCATTGTGTAGTAAATTAAAAAATATTTCAGAAATATGTTGATAACAAGTAGTGAAACCAAGGAAAATAGAAGATTTTTTCTCTAAAACAGGGCTACCAGATCATCTTTACCAGTAAAAGGGAGTAAAATTAAAAGCGAAAACCTGCATTTTTGTTTCAATGGCGGAAAACTAAGATAAGATTGGTAGAAAACTGTTACTTTTCATTTAAAATTTGATATACCAACACTGATAAAGAGAAGAATTACTTAATTTAAATAACTCACATTTTACAGGCCTCAACAAACTTAACATTTTTATTACACCTTAATATAAAGTAATAAACTTTAATGAAAATAAACAGTGGTTACTAAAAACTAAATTATTTCCTTGATCCCAATGAAGAAAATGCGCCCCAACTCCGACAGTCCAATTTTTGCCTCCATCGGCCCGGCGTCGGGGGTGTGACAGTCGGGAAAAAGTCGCATTTAAAGGCAGCCCACCGGCGGCCCGACGATAAATGAGCGAGTTAGGCAAAAAATTCTGTTGTCAAAGTGGCCTAAAGAACGAAGCTAGGAGTGATCTAACTAGCTTAAACTGATGCTTGCAGTGTACCAATAACACTCGTACATTTTGTGAAAATGGTTGGCAAAAGAGTGGGAAAGTTTTTTGCCTCCCTTGTCCCGACTATGAGGTTGGGATTGAGGAAAATGCCGACCATGTCCTAACAAGGCGTGAATATGACGGCAAGAATAGTCGAATAGAAGGCGGGGCCAGTCTGCGGGCCGGGAATCTGAGACAGTGTGCGGAAAACAATTGCAATTAAAATCATTCATAATCACGATACATCCACAATAGTCATTAATTTCTTCACTATAGAGATTAAAAAAGCAATTGCAAATGTCAGTTAGGATCGTGGAGCTTCACTCGGCACTTGGTTTGAACCCGACTCTACACCGACTGTTGAAATGTGGGCGGGAGCATTTGTATGGGTCGTATTCTGGCCGAGGGCTGTAACTCTGTAATATCAAAATATGCTTATTACATTAAAAACATATTTATCTCTTAATTTCATTCGTCTTATTACAGAGATCTGTAGTGAAAAATATAAAAAAATACAAAGCAAGCAAATACAATAAAATTAACTACATTTTTCATGTTCTCGTTTCCATGTTGAAAATATTGAATTTTAAACTATATTTCAACGAACACTTAATTTCGTTAAGAGGGCGTTAAACTATGACATAGATTTCGCTTTATGTGTATTGTCTAAGGTGACATATTGCACTTATTGACAGATACAAATTTAATAGTACAGCGATGATCAAGGTGTTAAAGAAGAAAAACTGCACATAAGAAAGAAAAGAGGAAAGTATTCTTTAGTTTTATTTGTACATGATGGTAAACAACGCGTAGCAACTCCATTCTAGACTGCCTGTAACTACAGATACTGTAAAAGAGCAGCAATTTCACAACGTCCATGGATAAGTTTGGCATCGATATCTTACATCTTCAAGATATTCGAAATGTAGATCTTGAGATTTCTAATTATGATTATTATAAAAATACAATCAAAGATACAGGTCAGGGGGTAGGGGTCTTAGCAAGGAAAGACCTGGCTGTTACCGACTTACGGTACCATCCCAGTGGTCGGATCCTCTCTTTTTGTTGTAATTATGTTGTTTTCTCTAATATTTATGCTTTCTCTGGATCCCAGCATCGGCTTACAAGGGAACGTTTTTTTTCACAAGAGCTGGCTACCTTTTTAGGTTATAAAAACATGCCTATTGTTTGTATGGGAGATATGAATTCCTCCGCTTTTCATCATGATTGTTTTCCGGGTAATAATTACAGTGATAGTCTAAATCAACTTATTAAAGCCTTTTAGTTAATTGATGTATATCCCTTTTTGAAAAAAAGATAAGAAAGGTTATACCTTTTATACGGCCAACAGTAAAAGCCGAATTGACGTCATTTATGTATCCAAGTAGTTGGCGGATGGGCTAAAAGATATTCAATTAATACAGACTTGTTTTTCTGATCATTTAACAGTAATACGTAAACTTGAGATGCCTTCTATCAAACACTACCGCCCAACTTTTGTGTGGCGATTTTCAAATTTGTGTTCAGAAAATGGTGATTTTCATGCTTTAATCAAACTAACTTTGAAACAATTATTATTACGAAAAGGTAAAATGTTCTCCTTAATGGATTGGTGGATTTATTGTAAAAAGAAATTAGTGTATGTTATTAAGGAATTTACGCGGCAACAACGACAAATAACCAGAGAACGGTTTTATTACTATTATCGCATTTTTCAAGACTATGTAATGCAGCTACAAAACGGTGAACCTGTTTTGCATAAAATAAAATTTATACAAGCACAGATCCTTTCCTTACACAGAAAGGAAAATATTAGTTTCATAGAGCGAAGTAGACTCAGTAAGGAAGGTGCCAATCAAATACCCAATATTTTGCACGTTAAAAAAGCAAAACAAAGGCAAAATCTAGTTTTTTAAATTCCTATTTGCATACTGATGGGATAATTTATGAAAAAGAACATGTGTACAACAAGGTCTTTACCAGTTATGAGCAATTTTTTGAACAGGACACCACATATAACCCCCATAATGATTTTATCTCTATCGTTTCCTCCCAATTAACACCGGACGACCAAACTCATCTTCAACAACCTTTTACTCTTCCCGAACTTCGTCAGGTTTTTAAGGCACTTAACCCACATTCGGTCGGTGGTCTCGATGGGTTAAATAAACAGTTTTATCTAGCATTTAGTGACTTACTACTGCCGGCGTTATGTGAAGTATTCAATGAGTTGTGGACAGCACACACTTTACCTCATGAATTCACTAATATTTTGGCAATTTTGATTCCAAAAACACCAGGACAGGCGTCTTTTGACTTCTTACGCATGATTAGTTTAACTAATTTAGATATTAAGTTGGTTTTAAAATGTATAACGCTTAGATTAATGGAATATTCTGAAAAACTAATTCACGTGGCTCCACACCCCTCCATATTTTGTTAACGGAATTTCGAGACATCATTCAGTTTCAAACTCTAAATACCAATGCAGATTTTGTTTTAAGTACGGAAAGTTCCTTACTCTTTACGGTTACGTTAGCGCTCTTTATTCTGAAAGCCTATTCTATGCTCCAAGGTATTTCATGTAATTCTGGTACTTTTAAAATGATGTCATATATTGATGACATTTCTTTTGTAATTAGGTTGACAGTAGAAATGTTTAACATTAAAAATTTGTTTTTTCTGTATCAACAAGTAGCAGGTATCGAGCTTAATCTTACTAAATCCAAAATTTTGTACTTTAAGGAGGACCAGATCAATGATTATCGCCAGTTTTTTTCTATGACTACACAACATAAAATATTGGGTTTCTTTTGGTCAAATAATATTAAAACAACGATAAAGCTCAATGAGTCACATGTAATTGGCAAAATCTGTTCCGTTCTCCTTAATCATAAGTTCAGTTTCAATACTATTATTGACAAAGTGAATTTTGTTAATTCCTTTGTTTTCAGTAAATGTCGGTTATTTTTTGTGGCAAGGCTTTCCTTTACGCATTAAGTGACAACAATTAACCCTTCCTTATGCAGAAGGTGGTTTACGATTAAAAAAACAACAAATAGAAGGGCATGCTCTCAGATTACATCGTATTTTACAAATAATTTGTGCTTTCTCTGAAAATTTTTCATATGGTCTTTTCCAAAATGTATTATCTTTAATAGAGTTAACGGCTCCGGTGGACATGAATAAATGGAGGCACCTCCTTCCGTACCTAAATGAATTTTTTTTTAGATATCACATATGCTTTGATTGACAAACAAGAAATAGAAACTCGGTCCACCAAACATTTGTATCACGAACTTGTAACGAAACAAAATTTATCTGTAAGAATTACTAAAAAATTTCTGCTACATCAGTGGCCTCTGATTTGGTCCACTCTAGCGCAATTAAGAAACGAACCTTCTCTCCATCAAACGTGTTTTTTTTTGTTAATGACAATTATCCCACCGGGACTTATTATATAAATATGGTATTATTCAGGATAGCAAATGTCAAATATGTGGCGCCGAAGAGTCTATCCAACATAAACTTACCACATGTAATCAAGTTGGTGCAATATGGCAGGAATATTTAACTATTTTTGGTCGGATTATCCGACAGCCACCTCATAGATTAGACTTTCAGACTCTCATTTCGTTTCCCTGCTACAAATATTTTCCTCCAACAAAACGTAAATTTTTAATTTGGTTAACAGCTACAACTTTGTATATTATATTGGACCTAAAGTATGCTGATTCTGTTGACTTGTACAAAAATACTTTATTGTTACGATTTTTTGAACTCTCACACGAATGTCGAATCAAAATGTATGCCAACTATCATAGGGCAATATATGTTAATGGCAATCTGTTATTCAGTTGCTAGAGTGTTTATGTACTTTTGTATGTAAGAGGTATGTATTTTTGTATTTGCATTATTTTCGAGAAATAAAAAAAAAGTGGATAAGACGACGATCTACCAACGAGAAGTGCAGAACGTCCCTGTGTTCGAACCCCACAGACGTCACTAGGATTATTTACTGTTGGAAAATTAACACCGTGAATCATGATGAGAGCAACGGATAAGGTAAAACTAACTGTGTGTATACCAATAAACAGCATTCATGTTTTGTTTTGATTAATTAAACATGTTTTTTATAGCCATATGTCTTAGCTGTCTTAGCTGTGCCGATGGCGGCAAATGCGTGGTGCCCGAATGTGACTGTCGGGGTTTGGGCGGGAAATGATCGGACCGACGCCGGCTAAAATGAGCGTTTTTCTGGAAGGTTTTTGGTGCCTTTGGGGTTATCGGCCCGACGATCGGGAACCGAGTGCGGCCCGACCCTGACCGGCGTCGGCCGAGCGGAGGGCCGACCCTGTTTTCTCCACTGGGATACTTTGGTAACGGAAACTGACATTAAGAATCTTGATCACAAATATACGAATATGACCAATTCTCAACTTATTAGCCTGACCACTTCAGAATTCAAGTTATTTACAAAATAAGGGAGAAAAAAGAAGGACGTCTGGGAACCATGTCTAAATGCACATTGTATTCTTAAAAAAAATAATTGACACCAAAAGAAAGTACACGTGATAGTATTTGATTTTATTCCTTAACAATAGAAAGTAGAATAATGCCATTTACAAGCAAACTACATATATAATACAGAGAACATAATCTAATTAAGAATTTGGGTTAATTAACGACTTTAAATCCTAAGTCCAACAATGGAATTTTCACTTTTCTGAATTGTGCTTTCAAGAACACAAAGTTCGTTTTTTGTGTCTTGTTCTTAGTTAAAGAACCGCGAGTTGTTATCCCTGTCAGTAAGTTTTCTTTCTCGAAAATAAGAACATATATTTTATAATATCATTCTTTACTGGTGTTATGAAACTACTTATAGACTGACTCCATGATGATGATGATGATGATGATTAAAGTAAGCCAAGAGATAAATCTCATTTCATCGGATTGTGACTTCATTAATTTTAGAAAAGAAAGCCTGTAAACCTTTTACGTTTCCTTAATGATGTATCGAATACTTGAATTTACGTTTTGTCATTATAATTTAACGAGACGGTATTAATCAAATATAAGTAACTAAAATTCTCCTGAAATTCGGCAGGCGAATACCAAAAAAATATCCCAACAAATACAATAATTTCTGACTTTCCTATCTTAATTCAGGGAGAAGTAATTGTAATTAAATTGCTCAGGCGTGAAACGCTCTAGCCCACATATGTCGAATTAGACCATAAAAATGTACATATTTAAATAGGGACAAAGAAGTTTATAGTGTATACCCAAGATGAATCAATTTTACTTACGCTCTGGCCCTTGTGATATCATCGTTTAGAAAGATAACGATAATATTTTCGAAATCGCCTACCATAAATTGATGTCTATGAACTCAAACATTTCTTTCTGCCTTTCTTTCTTAGTATACAGTGAATAATTATTCTGTCATTCCTTTTACAGATCAATGACAACAAATTATTTGTCTCGAAAAAAAAAATCCAAAATTTATCATGCTTTACATAATTGACAAAATACAATTAAAATCCGTAAGATTAAAAGAAAATAATTCACAAGGCTGCGACATTTTGGCGCTTTGTATGTCAATGGGTGTTTTCTAATTTTGGTTTAGAGCTGTTTCCAAATATAGTATTCGTTTTTCTCCATCACCCACAGTTTGTCTGTTATTTCATAATTTTGCTATTCTTAATCCTTTTTAACTTCAAGCGATTTCCGTTCTGTTTTTAGACTTCCAGTTAGGTGTTTATAACTTCTGTACTATCCATCCGTTATGAATTGTTCATACATCATTTTCTCCGTTAAAAATCAGGCTCTCCAACGGTGATACCTGCTGGTGTCTCAGATACACGGTTGCAGAGATATTCGTGTTTTTCGGGATTTTTGGCGAATGTAAATTATAGTAATTTAAAAAAGAGCCACTAGATGACAAACTCACAACAATGTGTAAAGGAAGATGACTTTTTATGCAAATTGCCGCAATTAAATTATATTTTAGCTAAAACAAATATAAGTATATTTGTTCTTTAAAACATGTAATAAAAAGTGACCATCATACAGTTCGCACGGGAGTAAAGAACAACATATTTAGAAGTGCTTGTAGAAGAAATTTGAGCTCATTATAATAAATAAAAGGTATTCCCGCCAATGATTTGTAAGTGTCCTTTGTTCAATGAACCTTTCTTCCTGTGGATAACGTTTTGAAATGGCGAGCTCCTCAAGACGATCGTGTGTAAATGATCCAAATATGTTTTGTTATATTTGCGGGTCTCTTACATTGAAAAGCAGGAGACAGAACATAACCACGTTTGTGAAAAAAGCATACTTTGCTTACTTTGGTGTTAAGTTAGGAGACCAGGACAAAGCCTTTGCACCACATTATGTGTGCCATTCCTGTGTTGCTGGTTTAAAAAAATATACTCTGGGGAAGCAGAAGTCGTTACCTTTTGGAGTTCCAATGGTATGGAGAGAGCAGGTGAACCACGTAGATGATTGTTATTTTTGTATGGTGAAAGTGGACGGACATAACAAGAAAAGTATGAAAAGTATTGTTTACCCAAATCTGAAATCAGCTATCAGACCTGTACCACACAGCCCCGAGATTCCCGTACCCATGCCTCCAGTAACCCTTGAATCATCATCATCATCATCTGACTCTACATACAACGATGATGAATTTGCAGCTTCCACAGAAGATGAGAAACCAGATCTGTTTACCCAAAAAGAATTGAATGACTTGTTAAGAGATCTAGGTCTGTCTAAAGAATCTGCACAAATTTTGGGTTCGCGTTTAAAGGAGAAACGATTGCTAGTTCCTGGTACTGCATTCTACTGGTATAGGAGAAGAGAAGAGGAATTTCTTGAGTACTTTACCGCAGACGGCCCTCTTGTGTACTGCAATAACATCGAAGGTCTACTATCACAATATGGAGTTAAATACAACGCAAAGGAATGGAGGTTATTTATTGATGCAACAAAAAGAAATCTGAAAGCTGTACTGTTAAACAATGGAAATAAATATGCCTCAATACCAGTAGCATATTCTGTACATTTGAAAGAGAACTACGAAAACCTTGAAATTCTGTTAGCGGCAATAAAATATTCACAGCACCAATGGTTAGTGTGTGGAGATCTCAAAATTATAGGAATGTTGCTTGGATTGCAGTCAGGCTTTACAAAATTTCCTTGTATCCTTTGCCTATGGGATAGCCGTGCACGTGATTTACACTGGGATAGGAAAGAATGGCCTGTAAGAACAACAATGGAGCCAGGACACAACAATGTAACAAAAAAATGTTTGATTAGAAGAGAAAATATTATTTTGCCGCCACTCCATATAAAGCTCGGGATCATGAAACAATTTGTGAAAGCGTTGAATAAAGAAGGTGAATGTTTTAAGTATATCAGTTCAAAATTCTCTTTTCTATCCGAGGCTAAAATCAAAGAAGGAATCTTCGTTGGACCCCAGATAAGGAAGCTAATGAAAGATGAAACATTTGAAAATTTGATGACCAATGAAGAAAGGCTGGCTTGGACTGGATTCCGAAATGTGATTGCGGGATTTCTGGGGAACAGAAAACAACCTGATTACAGGAACATCGTGGAAAATATGTTGATGGCTATGAAACAACTAGGCTGTAACATGAGCGTTAAACTTCATTTTCTTCATAGCCATATCGACTTTTTTCCTGAAAATTTAGGCGATTTTAGTGAAGAACATGGGGAGAGATTCCATCAGGATATGAAGGAGATTGAGAAACGTTATCAGGGCAGGTGGGATAGAGTTATGATGGCCGACTATTGCTGGTGTCTCAAGAGAGACAATGAGAAGTCAGGACACAAACGAAAATCACGAATATCACATTTCCGCAGCAAGAGAAAGAGAGTTTGAGAAATTTAAATGTCTGTTTTGGACTTTTTATGTAACAAAAATCAGCCTTTACGTATTTTGTTAATCAAAGTAACCTGTTTGCCGTATTGATTTATTTCTAACATTGTACGAACATTATGTCCTACATGTTTACATTGAATAAAAGTATAAGTTTAGTAAGTACTTAAATTACGATTATATAAAATCCTTGGGTGATAGGAAAAATCTGACTTCAGATTCGTAATCAGGAGACCAAAATACATAATAATCACCCATCAGAATCAAAAGCGTCGTAGAAAAATAATATTTCGCAGCCCTGTGTAATACTAGCATATCGTTTAATTCTTATTTGAATAAATCTTACATTCTTCTCCTCACTTAAGTCGTTAGGTTACTCACTGCCTCAATTACACTTTCTTTACATTTTCTTTAGTGTAAGAATTTAATATCAGAAACGCAAGTAATGCTAAACTTCAAACAGATTTAAAATGCAATATTAATGTATTTCAATAGAGAACACTACAAATTCTACAAATTGAAAATATTAGTAATCAAAACCTTTATCTTCTGTGATGTTTCCAGATCTTTTATGATTCAGCATCGTTCAGTGATTGGTGCTTTCGTTCTTAATACTGTTAAATGACCTATATTTTTGTATTTTTGTTAATTTATATGAAATTATAAAATATTCATAATACTTGAATATCTCACAATTTTACGGTAAGAAAACCGATTTAGCAATATCTCGTCTTAAGTAAACGTCTATTGAAAGGTTAAAACTTGACTCGGAACACGTGATGTCAGTAACTCGGTGCAGGTAAACTAAGTAAATCGATGCACGTGAACTAAATAACTGAATGTATGTGAACTAAGAAACTCGGTGCACGTGAACAAAGTAACTCAGTTCATTGCACTGAGCAACGCATTGCAGCATACACCTTCTATAAGTGGAATTGACTTTCAACAGCAATCAAAGAGGAACTTCGAAGCGAATGTGGATAAGGAAACAATGTGAGTATCTTTAGTTAAGTGGTTATTCAGTTCCGATAATGATTCGGAGTCCCGTTATGATTCCCAACATGGATTCCATCATGAGTATTGTTCAGAAACCATTGTTAAATTATTAGCAAAGACGCATTTCACTGAGGAAGAATCCTTATTATTTCGTCCGAAGGTTACATGTTCACAGATAAATACGAGAGCACTTGCTGTTCAGTTTCATAATATCTAAATACTATTAAAAACAATGGTCATATGATTCTGAATTGTGTCTTGAAAGTAACTCTTATCACATTCATAAATTTATGTTTACTATCGTGTTTGAATGAATGAAAATTACTACCATAATCTAATCTTGATTTAGGGAATTTAATAACAACATTGATTTATACAACACAATGTACTAATAATAATTAAGTACATTTAACCCAAAGAGAAAAGCTGAACATATACTTTATGCTTAGTAAATATAACCCTAACATTTAAGTATTTCGATGCGGGAAGAAACGAAGGCTTACAGCTCAGAAAAACTGATTTATCAAGGTCTTCAGATGTAACGGGAAGACATTTTTGCTAAACTCGTCAAGATTAAAGATAGGCTGAATCGCAGTGGGTTTTCCCGCCTTTTTCGTTTTACGTCAATTATTCAAAATTCATTGGAGGTAAACAAAATTTAACTTTCGCAGACCAAAGTTCGTTTCGTACTTCAATAATGGGTACAATTAGTTCTTTAGAAATGCTTACTAGTAACCTCAGGATTGTGTGCAGACACTTTTGGGACAGAATAATTTCCCAAAAGTGTCTGCACACAATCCTGCAATTATTGCTAACATTTCCTGAAAGCTAAATGAACTCATTATTGAAGTACGAAACGAACTTTGGTCTGTGAAAGTTAAATTTTGTTTACCTCCAATGAATTTTGAATAATTGACGTAAAATGAAAAAAGGCGGGAAACCTCATTGCGATTCAGCCTTAACTAAATAGAGAACTTTTTCGCAAATTAGCATCAGTATAAAGAAAAAATCCAGCCGGTATAGCTGTTTTGGTTAGATGAAGCCCGGAAGATGGTGTTGTACATCTGCCAGATTGGGATATTGAAATATTTTGTGTGATCTTTGCTACAGATGAAAAGTAATGAAGGAACTGTTGTACCACAATATTAGAGAAGTGTTTTTATTGAAGAAGTCATATATGTATTAAATAACGAAGTTGTAAAGTTGTAATATTACGTTCGTTGTAGTAATTTATGAACTGCTGGACATAGAGGACAGCAGAGGTTGTTAGTTAAAACATTTAGTTTCACGAATAAATAGATACATCAAAGTTAATAAAGAACCTAGTTTATGGAATCCTGAAGCTGAGCGTTTCAGTAAGTTATCTGGTGAAGAAAATTCTTCCTGCCACAGGCTTGGTTGAATGGGGGTATTGTATCATTCCCACTTGGTAAACAGTGGAGTCTCGTGGGCTTGAAAGTTAGTAGTTCACAACCAGTGATTCCGCCAGACCCCCTTTTCGGGGGTGTCAGCCCCCAAATTATCGAGCGTATCCCAAATATGAATTTTTACGGTAAAAAATAATAGAAACCGTGCAAAATTCCAGTTACACCCCCTTCAATTTTTATTTAAAACCCCCAAAACTGAAGGTCCTGGCAGAATCTCTGCTCCAAAGAGCAACAAAGAAAGTACGAGAACAAGAAACACATCGTTCGATAGCCTGAAACCATTTCTCAATGTGTTAAGTAGAAAATAGAACTATAGATCTCCATAACTTACTTACACTATATACTGAGTTAAGAAAAAAAAGGAACTCCACACAAAAATAAGTAGTTGGACTGGTAAGGAATCATCTCGCTTTTTGACGTACCGTATGCAGGTTCGAAAGCATCGACGGTGCAGCAATGAATGTATCTCAGAACAGTTTTCCACGAGAGTATACAATTGAAAATTGTCTTTCACAGTAAATACATACACAAAATAATAATTATAATAATAATAAGAAATTAAATATATCCTTCTTACCTTTATTTGAATATGAAGTCCATTCTTCTGTTTTTGTGGGCAGCAAACTTATCTATAACTCTTTGGTTGAAGTCCTGCATTTTCCTTAGCAACTGCTTTTCAACGGATAGGATTGCCAGGGCGCTGAGACGATCTTGTGTCATCGTATTTCTTAGAAAAGTCTTAATACGCTTTAATGTTGAAAAACATCTTTCTGCTTCTGAAGTGGACATCGGAATTGTTACCATGATTTTGAGGAGTTTCGTAGAACCTGTTCGAGTCCACTGGGAATCCCCTTCACACAACAGGCAGGGAAAACAAAACAATGCCATTTTTACGTCACATTCTGTAAGCCACTTGTGCTTTTTGTACCAATCACTATTAAAAGTGCAACGATATGTACGAGCTTTACCTTTCACTTCCTGATTCCGAGTTAGGTTCGGCTAATGAGGACCCAAAGTTTTAATTTCGAGTATTCAGATTCTGTCAACTTATTAAAAGACACCGATTGCAATCTATGAACCGAATTCATATTGATGGCAGTAACGCACTACGCACCAGTACACTAAACACACTGAAACAATACTCCTATACTTCAACACTGCTTCGCAACACACTTCATTCAAACGTGGAAAAAACACTCATTCAAATCGGTGTTCAATATTATAAAATACCTCACTAAAGTAGGCAATGTTTTCTCTCTTCCTTATAAGGTATCTGAGAACTGTGATTGTTGAACAGAAATTATATTAATCAACTTCTTGTAGCACACAAAATTACGATATATCTCACAAAATAAAAGAAACTCACAATATCACTCTTCAGATCTCGTATTTTGGCGCTTTTAAGTATGAGGGGAGTACAGTAGACAGACCGATACACTCAATGATTTAATTACGTATTAATTAAACACGAGCTTGTAGCATGAGACTTTGGCTGTTACCAGACAAATTCACTCCCCCTGAAGGCTTGTTTTATGTTGGACGAAGAAAAAATATAGAAAAAAAAATTAATGAGCTTTGGAAAGAAAGGGGAAAAATAATTGAAGAACCATTTTTAATTTCTGATTGAAACCACACGAGGCGGTGGGGTCTCTGAAGGCTGAAAGTTAATTTAGTTTAAAAAGAAAAAAAAGTAAACAGTTGGTTTTTTTTCATGATCCTTTTTTTATCAGACAATACAACCTGAGATAATGAAGTCACTGCCTAGAGGCCAACGCCAAGAAAAAAAGCAAAAAGGCTAGAGAATAATATTTTTAAACGAAATAAGAAATAAAATTATTATTGTCGACAACGAGACATGAATGTAAGATATTTCAAGTACTTGTGAATATTAAGAAGATCTAGGAACATTGTATTGGCAGTAACATTGTTTGATGCAATTTTAGTTAGGGTTGATGCTTGATTGAAAGAATTATAAACACAGATTTTGCGTATTAAAATGTGATTTGACTAAACTTGTACTGAAAAGCTTCCAAAGGCCTTAGTAAATTATAGAAAGAAAACGAACACGAAAAGAATCATTGAATATAAGTTGGTATTGAGATATGTAGAAATATAAACACTGATTTTGCATAATTAAATGTAATTTGACTGAATTTGCATAGAAAAGCTTCCGAAAGAGTTGATAAATTATAGAAAGGTAACGAATACAAAAGAATCATTGAATGTAAGTTGATATTAACATATACAAGAACTGACACAGAAACAAGAACCTATTGAACTGAATAAAATGTAATTTGACTAAATTTGCATAGAAAAGCTCCCGAAAGCGCTGGTAAATTGTACAAATGTTGAATATAAGTTGGTATTGAGATATGCAGAAATATAAACACCGATTGTATTGAATAAAATGTAATTTGACTAAATTTGCATAGAAAAGCTCCCGAAAGCGCTGATAAATTGCACAAATGTTGAATATAAGTTGGTATTGACATATACAAGAACTGACACAGAAACAAGAACCTATTGTACCGAATAAAATGTAATTTGATTAAATTTGCATAGAAAAGCTCCTGAAAGCGCTGGTAAATGGCACAAATGTTAAATATAAGTTGGTATTGAGATATACAGGAACTGACACAGAAACAAGAACCTACTGTACTGAATAAAATGTAATATTGACGGAAATAGTACTAAAAGCTCCCGAAAGCGTTGGTAAATTACAGAAAGATAGCATACATGAGCAAAACTATTGAATATCGTTGAGATATACAAAAAATGAGATAAAAGAACATGTGATATTACTGAATAAAATACAATTTGACTAAACTTGAACTGAAAACCTTCCGAAAGCGTGGGTAAATTTGAAAAAGTTTTTATGTTGGACGTGAACCTCATGACAAAACGTGAATGTTGTATATAGTGGTTTTGAAGCTAGGAAACGCACTTATTTTGATTTTGCCTTTGATTTTTAAAAAGTTGCCATCCTTAAAACAAACATGGCCGCCAAAATGATGATTTGATAGAATACAGACCCTAAGCGGCTAGAACTAGAAACTTTAAACTTGGTAGAAACGTTGATTACTGCAAGAGAATTGCAAACATATGAGAAAAGTTTTTGTAAGTCGCCATCTTTAAAACAAATATGGCCGCCGAAATGATGATTTGATAGAATACAGAGCCTAAACGGCTAGAACTAGAAACTTGAATTTTGGTAGAAACGTTGATTACTGCAAAAGAATTGCAAACATATGAGAAAATTGTACAAAAGTCGCCATCTTTAAAACAAATATGGCCGCCGAAATGATGATTTGATAGAATACAGA
>JAGDQP010048839.1:1620-14650 GCA_022664845.1 Lepisma saccharinum
GCTGGACTCGAACCCTGGTGTCTTGCACTGTAAGCTAACGCTCAGAGGGAGATTAAATTAGTAACAACGGCGGAAGTCGTGATCATAAGACACGTCACTTGGGTTCTTATGTAGCACGTGTACTGTAAATACAACGGTGAAACCACCGATATATTCTTTCAAAATATATTTTTATATGCTCATATTTATTATTAATAATTGCTTGAGAGGCTATTGAAAGCTAGGATTTATATAAATATACCAGGGCTGGATTCACACCTAGAGAAGCGAGGCGTGAAAAGGGGGACACGGTGCGTCGGAAGTAAGCTGAGTGGAGTCAGCCGAGGGGGGCGCAGCCTCCGGTTAGCTGTGGGCATAGGTGAAAATGCTGTTAACATTCTATTCCACATGTAAATTTTCTATTTGGTAAAAGACGCCTTTACAAATAAAATTCATTTTATCTTATCTCCAACCTTTCTGCTCAACTGATGACAACTTTTGCCATTTTTACTATCTTAATCATCGTGTCTAACGCTCTATCTCTTGCTCCATCAGTGCTACTTGAACGAATATTTACAGTAATGCTTCTACTTTCTGTAGGTCAGATTCTGCTCATTAACTATCATTTTCTCCTTTCCTAATGAACTGCAGGTTCTAGAAAATATATTATAGGATTTTTGTTAGATACCTTACTAATCGATATACTAAGTTTGGTTACGATATGAATTTTTGGCATCTGAATGTTTGGGTGTGAGTATCCAAAGAACATTTTTCAGAGAGTAATCTTGTTTAGAATTAGCCAAGGAATAGCATAGTATTCTCAGTGGGTGCGAATTTCCACTCAACTTGTACTGAGATTGAGGGTATGGATATTTGAGATAATTTAACAAGAAAAGTTCAATAGAAGTTCAATTTTCATAAATTTCATATTTGAATGGTAAGGGGTAAAACAAGGAATGTGACAAAATTGCTTTTCCGTGAAAAACCTAGTTTAATGTTGAAAACCTCGTAAGACACAACGGTTCGCCAATTTTTGCCGCTCTTTCCATGGACAGTTCTACGTTTCAGCACGAAAGGAATATTCCCTTTAATAGTAGGATGTTTGACCAAAGAGAAAATACAAATCCCGAAAAGCCCGAAAATGGGCATTGCTTGTTTGCCACCCTTACTCTTCATTTGTACTACGAATTCAGTTTGATTTTAAGAGGAAAAGTCCAAACTTCAATGTCAGGCAAACTAAAAGGGATGTATGATAAAATAGCTTCCCATTTTCCTTCAAGTTAAGATCCCTGTACTCTAAACGTTATGAATACGATTCTAAATTTGAAAACATTTTTCATATGAAATATAAGATGATGGTTTGCATTCTGAAATCGAAGATAGCTGCAACTCCAAAACGCCTATGTTGTTATTTCATGGTTCCATATGGCGCTGAATTCGATTCAGGAATAGAAAAAAAGTTGATTTTAAAACTCTAGAATAGTGCCATATCGAAATCGAAGACGGCGGCAGCCTTAAACGTATTTATTCAACAAAAAATTCACAGCTATTACTGACTACGATTAAATCTCATTTGGTAGGCGTTGATACATTTCTGAAGTTCAGGTTGATTGAATACATATATTTGAAAACGCAAAAGTAGCAATCACTATCTCAACTTCATTGTATTCTCCTACTCTTGATTTATTACTAAGCTCTAGAAGCTCATATTCTACACCAATGCATTACTCACCAGCAAAACTTTACAATGTTCTCGAAATTTTTCTTTTAAAATTAGATTTCTTTACAAACTAAAGTGCATATCACGAACCTGAAATAGTTTTTGCTAGAAGAAATATTGCACATCGTGAAAGTAAATATTTAAATTTCTCACAAAAAAACTATACATTGAAGTGACAAATGAACTGACACGCCCACCCAGTTCGTCCTGTTGTCTTGATGACTGTGCTGTTTGCCTCGGCAGTTCACCTGGATTTTGTCCGGTGTTCAAACTATGTCTACTGAATGACAAGTAACATAGACAGTAGTGCATCTTAAGGGCGAATAGACTATTGGACTCCACATATTCTCAGAAAGGTTGTAATGTCACAAAGCCTGCTCCAGCGAAAGTAGGTAGGCTCATCAGCAAACCAGGGGCCCGCGGCACACTGTTGCAAAAAGGGGGTTAACCCAAACTCAACGTGGCCAAATCTACCCTGGAGACAAGCCGACTTTTCACCATAGGAGAGGGCACTAAACAAAAAAAACAAAACACTATCGGACCTGAATTGAGGGAGGGTACTACCTATCAGCACCCTGCTTCAGTCACATCGAAGACCGAACATACACTAGCCTAGTGCACAAAGCATGTATGTAAGAAGCCCGAGAGAAGTGCCCAAAAGCAAAAAGTTGGCAAAACACGAAGAAAAGCATCCTCAAAAAGGAGAGGCGCGGGCAAGAATATCCCGCAGGAAAGGAGAACACAAAACCTATTTTAGTCACCTAACACAACTAGGCCCCTAAAATAGTACAAGGCTCAACACAGCCGCACACTAGTTAATATTTAACACGAAAATTTGGATGTACAGAACTAATTTTACTACTCTCTAAAAATTCTTAAGGCTTTGGTTCAATTTTCAACTTTTAACTTTATCTGCAATTTCTTTCTAACATATAAATTACTTAACACTTTGCGGACTGAAATGTTGAAAGGTAAAGAACCATTCCAGTAATACCACAGTGATGGTAATCTATCTACATCATAATGAAACCTCTGAGACAAGAAATATCTGGTAAAAATTTAATTTATTTTTACTTAAAATGACAATCGCAAGGCAAAAGACTGATTGCTGAATTTTCTTGAAAAAAAAAACCAGTGTTTCCTAAGAGAATCTCTTGAACATCAAAATGAGAATTCAAGATGCTGTCAATTTCAAATAACAAAAGGGTAAATTAATTATATGCAGAAAGGCTCTGTCCAAGAACAAAGAACAGTTTGAACATACTTACTTTTTAAAAAGAAATAAGATTCTTTTATATTCCAAAATGTGGTAGACTTTGTATACTTCAGCCCAATTAAGTCAAAATTTCCACAGTTACTGAAAAATAACATTTCTTTCAACGAAACGATTTTTATTTATAATGTAGCTACTGGGTAACAATTTGATAGTTTGATATTTTCAAAACGTTGCTAAAACATTTCGTATGTAATTTTTATTTTTAAATTTCATTCAGCGTAACTTTCAATACTGATAATACAAACATGGTATTCTAGGGTTGGATTAGATATTAATTTGCAATTTAAAATGCATTGGTGTAGAATATGAGTTTGCATGAGCGAACTGACTTACGGTTTGCATACGTAACGAAGCTTTAAACTTTTGCAAAATTCGAAAATAAAACATAGGGAAAACGTTGAATCTCACGGTTAACAAAAACGGACATGTTGTAGAGATTTCGTGCAATTTTATATATACCAGTTTTCGGAAGAGCAAACGAAAATGCTGAATGGGAAAATAACGTGTATTCTGAAAGGTAGCAACAACTATAGTGCAAGTTAAAATATTCAACGTATTTGAGCCAAAATTTTAATGTGCTGAAATTTAGTTGTCTGAACGTAGGTGAAACAGACTTGGATTTCTGGCAGAGAAAGAGGAATTTCAAGAAATTAAACATAATACCAGAATTTAGATAACCGAACTCCGATGCCTATCAAAATAAGCAGACGTTCTTATGGTGCACATCAATTCACAGAAAAAGGACACCAATATGAAGAAAACATTAAATTATTTGCATACACACAGAAAATGGGGTATCAACCACACTGAAATTATATTTTTATTTGTCAGAAAAACTAAAGAAACCACTGAACACCACATTTACCACAACAAATCACCTCTCACAGTGATTAACACCACTTCATAGAAACAAACTGCCATAAGGATGCTTTATCTCGTCAACTCCAGGTCAAGGCCAATATGGAGGATGTAAGACGCCAAACTGCAGCATTCGATTTACAGCATCTTTTATAAAAGATATAAAGAAATAGCTCCCAAAGTTGTAGTTATTTACCAGTCGATGCTGCTCTATATATTAATAAACTTTCCGGACATTGGCTGCATTATCATATTGCTTTTATATAACTTTCGGAGGCAGCGTAAATTTTGAACAGCCTTTCCTACTCCACATCCATGTTTTAACTACTTACTGGCCTCAACCAATCAGAGAAGAGAATCAAATCAGACACCCCGGAGAGAAGGGGGTGCGGCTTATTTCACCACCAAAATTTCAACGAAAAAGAAAATAACAAGCAGATATTTTTTGTTTTTGAAGATTTTCAACAAAAGAAAAATTGTTGAAGAAAATAATGAAATAAAGTATGGAAAGAAATGTTCAGTAATAAAATGAAGAAACAATAAAGATAAAAATCCCGCCAAACAAGAATGAAAGGGATGTTCTGTATGGCTAATCTTCATTGCCATATGGACAAATAAAATTTTGAAGAAAACTGAAGTAGAAAAATATCGCTGACAAAGAAAGAAAAAGAACGCACACAAAAAGGGGAGAAGGTAAGATATGTTGCGACCAAGCGGAAATGGGTCTCCACAACGTCCTAATGGATTAAAGTCCACACAATTTACAAGTGCTCTTAAATTAATTATAATTACGCTTTTGTATTGTGCATCTGCACCCAGAACTTGTCAGTTGTCGTAGAAGAGGCAGAAACAGATTTCTGCAGTACTTGCAGGAATTTTTCTTTATTTCTCGCAGTAACCGATGTGAACATATATATAATTTGGAAATTGCCCTACAAACTATCTTATTAGGTCAGTGCTGCAATCATACTTGTAATTAGTCTATTTACATTTAAAATGATAGCAACTCAAATTAGTGCTCACTATTAAAAATTTTTAAAATCTACTTGATATATCCCGTAATGTTTAAGATAAATGTCAGTATCTACCGTTATCGGCAGACAATCGTCGAGAAACACCGAGTAGTTTCTTTTACTTTATTGGAAGCTCTCAGTTTTCAGTTTCACTGTGATGTGCGCACACGCAGAAATGTCTTTCTTACTTTAACAACAAGTCTAATGCTGGTAAAGTATTTGCTGCCGCCATGTTGATCGCTTACGTCACAGAAATATAATAATCTGCTTCTAATGTTTTAAGTTAAATTTTCCTTCATTTTTAATTCCTATTTTACTGCAACGCATGAAGTACTCATTCTGTTTTTTTAAAAATACTTGTAAAAAGACTCTTCCACTTCAGCCATCCAAAATTATGATAACGAAAAAATGCTGAAGTGTTATATAGAAATTTTACTAGTTATATCTATAATGTAAACAAACTTATCCTTACGTAAAATATAGTTTATTTCTAAATTAGACCTTTTGCGTTCTCCCAACTTAAAACTGTCAGAAGTATGGGTAATTAACTAGTTATGAGAACAATATATTACTTTTTAGTTTCATCTTCTATATCACTATCTGTAAAAACTCAGGACTACTAAAATAATAATAATAATAGAATAATCTAGAAACCTGTAGGCATTTTTCACTGTTACCTTTCGAAAACTCAATTAAGTTTTAGACATTGATATTATAAATAATATGAAAGTAACATTTATACAAATAACGTTCTGATACGTATTGGGAATTGGAAGCGTAATGTGTATGACTAATTTTAATATCTGTTGGTTTTACATATAGGAAGTGTAATTGCTCTCGAGCACATGCATTCATAGGATCTGTTGCTAAACCTTACATGAGAATACAGTTTTAAGCACATATTTACTGTTTTTGAATTTAATACACAACACTTACACTTTTCTGAGCGTCTATTCGTAATATATAAAAGACCATTCTATAAACAATGCGAGGGTACAAAAGGGAAACACATTCGGAAACTACAAAAAATAATCCCTTTTTATATGAGAAAATCTAAAAAAGAATTTAAATGAGAGTGGAGGTTCGAACTGAGGACTCTTCATACCATTACCACTACGCCACGAGGACGTCGTGGTATAACATCTTAATAAGCATTCACTGATGCACCGTTTATTTGACAGTCTTCACTTCGAAAGTTAAATAAGATTTTATAACTTTTTCGCTCCATTTCGGGGAATATAATAGTTTCGGTCACATGAATATACAGCGAATGTATATATGTAATCTTTGTTTGGATAATGTTTCATTTGAGTGAACAGTTTTCTATTTTCAGTTTCAGATCGTACTAAATATATGGACTGTTGCGGCCAGCGAAAACAATGTCATGGTATTGGTTATGTAAGGGGGGATAAATTAAAGTAATAAAAGTCGTAAGCTAATTACGTTGTCGAGTTTTTTTCTTGTATGATGGTAGTATTTTTAATTCTAGTTTTCGTTAGTTGTTACCTGTTGTTTGACAGTATTTCTAATGACGTTCCTGTATCGTAAAGCCTACATGTAAGTGACAATACGGTTTAGTGTCGTACCTCTGTATGTACATATTTATTGGTACATGTCGTTCTGGCTTTGTTGCACCTCAGGGATGTAGTACGAACTGGTTACACTGTTAGTCATGCACGACTAGTTTATGAAAGTACCGATAGGGGACACCACAATGTAGTTACCTCCATACAAATTGGGTGTAGGATAGCTTTCGTTTGCGTACGCGCTCTTGTGGTATATGCAGTAGTTAATGCCATTGGCCTTCTCTTTGTACGTACGATCCGACGTAGCAGGTTCTGCTCCGCCATTGTCTATAAACCCAGCCCATTCTGTTGTATTCAGTATTGTTTAACATCTTTATAAATTACGAATCATGGAAAATCCTATTGCTGTTTTGCTTACCATACAGGAAATGCACGGGTATGACGATCTTGAAACTGTTCTTAGTGCTGGCTGTCTGTGTGCTACTACAAAATGATAGGATTTCAAGCTGTGGAATCCGATCCTGACATGTTGCTGCATCATCTCCTATACTATTTTTGGAACGACGAAGAAGCTGTGTTACAAAGTTGTGCAACTGCTCAGGACATTCTTGAATTAGAATATTTGGATACCAAACGCAGACGGATGCATCCCACAGGCGGCTATTGAATTCTTTGGTTTGAAACTGCTGGAGTGGTGTTCAGGACAGTGATGATGTGTATAGTGACATGGATATTGACAACTATGTGTGTGAAGTTTTCGTCGGATAATGATATGGATAGTAAAGTGCAACGTTGGATGCAAGATCGTACGATGTGTATGATGTATGGTAAGGTTTGTTACCTAAATTTGAAGTTATTTCTGAAAAACCGAAAACCTATCCTAATTTCCCTCTGCGAGGTCGTGAAATAACAATCAAGACTGTTGTAACCACCAGTCGTGATCCTGAGACGTTTGTAACCAATTTGTTTCAGTTTGCCATGAATAATTAACTTCAGGATGGCGATCCTGCCTCCAAAGTCATATTTAGTCTCGAGAGCTCTAAGTGCACTGTAGGAAAGGCGATATACATCCCCTTTTAAGTCCGGATACATCTTACAGCGGACTGTATGCTTCGGAAAATCGAAAATGTGCTAAACTCCAACGAGGAATTCTTATTAGGTGACTATATCAAGATTCAGATCGATATTACAGATCCTTGTGAGAGGCAGGGTCAACGTGGACATGCTAAGTATTTACCATTCGCGGACTATCTACAAAAGGATTTAATTAGTGTGGATAATGTTCCCGACTGTCTTTCGAGGGCGTTGGTGTTATGCAAACTACGCGCGAATAAAGAATATCGAAAAGCTAAATATATGTGAACCCATACTGAACACTGGCGTTCCAAAGCAGCCGAGTTGTGTTATTTCGCAGGGGTTGATTTAAGTCGGCATAATGAGGGTAGTTTGGACGACGTCAATAAATTTCAAAAGCATGTTAGCAATCAATATCAAATTATTGTGTACGGTCGTGACTCCAAACACGCCATTACGAAAACGTATGTTGGCCCCACAGCTCAGAGGAAAATCTTCTTACGCTATGAAAACAATTACTATGACGTTATTAAAACGATATCCGCCTTTTTACGTAGGAAGGACAATTGTGACTATTGCCTTAATCCCTATACGGAGGTCCGTTTTTATGGGTGTGAATTTAGAAGTAAACTATGTGAGACGTATTATGCCGATACCGAAAGTTCTGGTATTGTGACAAGTGTAATCGTACCTTTGTCAATCAAACATGTTTTGACAGACATGCAACAATAGCAAGACGGAAATCTATTTGTGATCATGTTCAAGTATGTGTTCAGTGTGGTGTAAAACTTGACTGGCGTAGTAGAAAGGCGAAACATGTTTGTGGTTAACGTTTCTGTAGCAGATGCTACATACATGTCAATGAGAGACACATTTGTTACGTCAAACCCGAGCATCGAAAACATAACATATAGACTTCTTATATGCTGATGACAAGGGTGAGCATGAACTGGTGCCTAATTTAATTTGTGTATCGCACCGTTGCTATCAATGTAAAGATATGTACGACGGTGGTTATAGATGTACTGTCTGTGGTGATGGTGCTGGTAACTGGGATTTTGTATTTTACACCATGGACCTGTTTATCATCCATATATTATATCGGGATCCAATGTTTACGCAAGTGATTGCTGTGTCACATAATGCTCACGGCTTTGAGAATTTATTTGCTGGCCGTGAAATATTAGAACAACAGCAATTAGTACCTGAAATACTTACTAGTGGCCACAAGATTATGTAACTCACGATCAATAATATTATATTCAGAGACACGTTTCTCTTTATGGGAGTTCGATTAACGGACTTCCAAAAACGTCAGGGCTGGAAGATTCCCTAAGGAAGAGGGACTTTCCACATTTATTCAATAGCCCAGGAATCAGAAATATGTTGGATTACATCCAGACCTGGAAGATTACGATCTAGGGAACAAATCGGATGAGGATGCAAAGAGTATAGATCTATGGCACAAGGAATGTGTGAAAGGTGAAAGAACATTGGACTTTCAGCGTGAACTGTTACAGTACTGTCAAAATGACGTACGTATCCCAGCTTTAGCTCTTATTAGGTTTTCCAATCTGATTGAAAGTACAAGGGGTGGTCTTCAATGTTTTTTGCATACCTCGAATATTGCTGCGGGCGATACGCTGTGCTATCGTACACATTATCATAAAGATAAAACCAACCCTGTTATCGATCCATTAGGTTTTCACCACGGTACTAATCAAAGCAAACAGGCGAAACCTTGGCTTCGGTATATAAAATATACGCATAAGGTCAAGTTGCAAAATTATGAACGCGGTGGTGAAGCCGAATTTAAACATTTCAAAGTGGATAGATAAGATTAACATACTCGTACTCCATATGAATATTTTGGTTGTTACTATCATGGCCAGCAATGCCTAAGTCAACTCAGGGATATACCTATAGACAAACAAGGGCGTAGTCTCAATAGTCGATATGCTGACACTATGGCGCGGGAGGATTTTAGCATCGGACATGTAACGTAAATGTTGTGACCATGTGGGAATGTCAGTGGCACAAACAGATGAAGGCTTACCCAGAAATACAGACGTTTCTTCGCGAGCATTTTTCTGATATTGAAGAACCCTTACGTCCTAAGGATGCATTTAAGGGTGGTCGAGCCGAATACTACCAAAGCCTTTACGAATGCAGTGAGTCCGAAGTAATTGATTTTGTTGATTATATCTTGCTCTAGCCATGGAAAATGGCTAACAAACCACTTCCAGTTAGACCCGTAACTGTGTATAAAGGAACGGACATGCCTGATCCCAGTCAAGTTCACGGTTTGGTCTTTTGTAAATTCCTCCCTCCAACAAATTTGGCAATTCCCATATTACCGTACAATCCCCATAACAAACTAATGTTTGGTTTGTGTTGAACGTGTATAGAGACGTTACATACCGGTGAATGTACTCATACAAACGAAAAACATGTCATCAAAGTTGTTTTCTGTACACTCGAGCTCTATGCTGCATTAAAAGCAGGTTATGATATTGTTCAAACGTTCGAAATATAGGATTCAGAAATCTCAGTGGACTTGTTTAAGTCGAACATTCCTTAAAATGAAGCAGGAAGCCTCCGGATTTCCTGAGAATTGCCAAGGTAAAGAGAACAAACAACAGTATATTCAGGATTATGTTAATCATGAGGGAATTTATCTAGAGTATGATAACATTACCAAAAACGAGGGACTTCGATTCATTGCAAAAATATATTTAAACTCCTTGTTCGGAAATTTGGCATAGAGGTGTGGTCTTCCTAAAACAAAGGTTGAAAACAACTCAAGATTTTAATGAAATTGTCTATTCTCCTCATTTTGAAATTCAACATGTAAATCTAATAGGAATTAAACTTCTATTTACCTATCGGGATTTGGTATCGCAAAATACACCCTATGCATTCAGCAATGTTATACTTCCAGCCATTATTTCGTCATGGGCACGACTACGACTGTATGAGGCAATGAGTTCTGTCGGAATAGCACGTCTACTGTACTGTGATACCGATAGTATTTTCTATGTTAGACGTCGAAATGAACCACCATTGCTGCCGGTAGGTAATTTTCTAGGTCAGCTGAAGGATGAACTGCCTCCGGGGTGGGAGATGTGGCTATTCACGGCGGGGGGGCCAAGAATTCTAAAAGAATTATCTACAGGGGAATTGAACCATGTGATCAAAATACGAAGTATTACCTTGAATCAGAGAAAACGAGATATCACATTTAAGGATACGTATAAGGTGGGAAAGGGAACGCATAAAGGTAAACAGATCGTTACACCTAATCGTATCCTGCGAAAACCCGACTTTCGTGTCGTAAGTACCTCACAAGTGAAACACCACGTTGTTGTCCAACAACACAAAGGGCCCAAATTAAAATCCTATTGATAGAGAAAATTATATGAGAGTTCCCTATGGATATCGATGTTAGGAAAAACATGGAATTAAACACATGCTTGTCATTTTTATCGAAATGCCTATTTATTATATACATTTGAGAATCCTGGTAATTTATACAGTAGTAAACGACTCATGACCATTACAATATTATAGCACATCAATGACATTGAATTACATACACTTGTACAGTTTCACTTGTTCCCAATACTTTATAAACCAGATTGATACCTGTGTAATATTTATCCCAGTCTCTATTCAATGACACCGAATGTTCTTTACTGGGTAGACACTATTCATTTGCAGGATTGTTTATATACAGCACCAATATTTCCTAATAAGTGCACACTATAATTAGTGATAGGTTGGTTATATGGAGCAACGTATTTTGTTTCCTTCCGGTGAGAAGACATTTTTGTAGGAATGTTTATATGTAATGACAAGAACAACTGTATTATGCTAACAACACGATAAATATTGCATGTGATGGATCCCAATTGACAATCTATCATCAAACGTTGTATTGGGGAGGTATTACAATATTTAGTTTATATGAAATGGATAAGTTGGCATCCTGTTTGTAATGCGATATAATTTGTTATATAAAACGAAAAAGCATGTATCCTGATGGTTACATGGCGTAATTTCTGTATTCATGTTCATTTTGTCACTCCTGTGTAATTATATTGTAACTGTGTTTATATTTGTTTTTGTAAATGTTTGTCACATCCATGTATTTATTACTTGAACAACTAACAATTTCCCTAATTCCAATATTTGCGTTTTATTTGTAATCATGCTCCAAAGATAAAAGTGTGACTCCATGTTCAAAGTCCTTTGTCCACAGCACATCCTAAATTGACATAGATCATCGTCATTTGCAATCATCCCTATATGGGTACGTATAAAGCTTTCTACGGTGATGTCTTGATCTGGATGCATTTGTACAAGTAGGTGGTACAGGATATCATATGTATCGAACAAAGCTAACGTCTCCAAAACTTCATCTCTCAACGCGTCCGTCGAGACGTTACTACAAGCATAACCATCGCATTCTACAGGAATACCCGCATAGCAGTAAATGCAGACTACAGAGCATGTTGGACTCCATTCATCTATTGCCTGCAAAATACAATTCTCACTCACGCCTAATTCAGAACAGGTACAAACGGCCATTGTGCTCGGAACTGCCTTGAATGCCTGTTGTAGGAGGTACTTTATACAAACTGCTATTCAATCATAAAGCGCCCTGTCAATTCGAAGGTGTATCCAATCGTAGAACAGTATAGACTGATTGTTTAGACATCGCAACGTTGTTCTTTGTTCTACGATGATTGTGCCGTAATTGCGGTTCCAAATTAAGCGTTACTCATAGTGATTGTCGTCTGTTAACGTTCAAAAAGTGCAATATTAGTAATATAATTACTAGATGTTCCGCTAGGTGGTGCTAGTGTACTGGAAAATATGTTTCATGTGGATACAGAGGACAAAATCATTCTCAAGTGTTAACATATTCAATTCCTTTGGAGTATTGGGATGTACATGTTGCTGTTGGAGTACATGATGCCAACGTTTTACGAATAACGTGTTTCAACAGGCTACGACATCCAAACTTAGTACGTGATTACACATGGAAACAGTATAGTGACTCTCATACACAATCAGGACATCCAAGATTGGAAAGCCATATTTGTTACCCTATATTGCGGACAAACAGTCCTACTCTACTATAATGTGTTGTCCCCTCCTCGTCCTGATCCCGCACGGTAGCAATCAACTGTCCCGCATGATGTGTTTCTGTCAATAGAAGAATCGTGTTCTCATCGTATGCACAGGGTCATTGGATTTCCCTCTTAAGGCGAATCTATTATGTATATAAATATATTTATAATTATATGTATTCACCTATCATCCATTATTCGCGAAACTGTATTTGTTATATTAATCGAAACGCAAACGTTGACCTGTATTCGAATATCGTTATAGCATTCTCCACTAAATCAATTCCTTTCAGCCAAAAAAACCTACTTTTACAAACCCACATGTAATTTCCAACAAGCTTCGTTCTGAATTCACACGTAAAACACACATGGACACAATTCCCATACTCAAGACAAATTAAACAAAATTAACTGTAAAACATTTCCTTCTAGAGTTGTATATATCCGTA
>JAGDQP010048841.1:0-14649 GCA_022664845.1 Lepisma saccharinum
TACCGAAATCAACATGATTCAAGAATTTCGTCCATTGTATGAAGGTGAATGAGATGAGGAAAAGTGCTTACGCTTACTAATTTTCTATGCTTACTATGCTTGCTACGCTTACTGAATTTCTTATGCTTACTAAAAATCATTTCATAATATACTAAACAAAATATTAAAAAAGTATGAAGTCCGTAAATTTAGGCTTCAGATTATATTTGATATTTACGTGTAGTGAATGGATCAAGGTGAAGATTGGAATGTTCTGCCGCCTAAATACTGCTGAGAACTATATTTTATTTTCTAAAAAAGACTGTATCTACATTGCGCTTTAAATCTGACTAAGTAACAGACAGATAAATCTTCTTATTCATGAATTGTTTGTTGTGGTGTATACTATTGAATGTGTTTCCAAAATGCGTTAGGTTTGATTGTATTCATATTGGTACAATTTCTCTTTCAGTCGGCATAACTAGACAAACTGAGCTTTTAAGTTTTCTGCTGGAATTAAGGAATTGAACGAAAAGACTGCTGAACTTAGTTGTATTTCTGTATTTACGGTTATATCATTTTTTTTAAATATATAATTTCTTACTCAAAAGAGCTGTGTGATCCAGCCGATTTGATTTAGATCACAGATAAATAAGAAAGATTTTTTACTCCTTGTCATGCTTAATACTCATTACATGTCTAAATTACTCTTCAGGTCGTAATGTACCTACACCTAGAGGTCGTAAAATATAAGCTACAAAATCTACAACTTTGATTATAAATAGTTTTTGTGTTAAAGTATTAACGTTTTAGTATTATTATTTTATTGTTGTTATGCATTTAATATAGAAGCAATAGGGATTTGCCAATAACTGAGTCTCGGTTGAGACCCATAAGATGACAGCATGACCTTGAATAGGAATATCATTTTTATGTACATAAGATGTTGTTTGTTAACTACTGTTTGCATGTTCAAATGTCTTGGTTGGTCAGCTGCAACATGAGTTATATGTCAAACTGTATTCGTGAACGCCAATTTACTTTATATGTAAAATATGTGAAAGTTAGCTGTATCATTGCTGTAACCTTTGTTCGTCTACCACAATCATTGAACTGCTCTTCACTTCATTTAATAAAATAGTATGCACATAAAGGCTTTGTCTTTTATTTAATCACTAAGTGAGTACATGGTAATTAGGGCCTGTTTCTAGTTTTCTGCCTTACAGGAGTTTCGGTACTTAGCTTAATGAACTGTATACTCTTATGCTTTGCGGAGTATCAGTTCAAAGGATTCTTATAAGCTACGGCTTTTACATATGTTCATATGACAACGATCGGGCAAAAATCTATACGTAACTCCTGAGAAGGAGCAAAAGGGTGTTCCAAATAAAGCGACACTTATCAATTAATAGCGTAGTAGTCCTCTCCTTTACAAGGTAAGGACCCTTAGTAATTTGTTCTATGGTGCTTTGTACATTGATTTCTGTTATTTTTGAAACACAAACTATGGACGGATCGGAATTTATCCAAAGTACAGGAAATTCAAATCTTCTGATTCATTAAAAACTATATTTCTTGAACAAATTGTAAGAGACACATTTTGCAATATAATGATTCAATATTAAAAGACATACGTATAAATAACTTGCCTGTAGTGTAGGATAAGAGAAGTTTGGGATATTTTTATATTACATGATCTTTTATAAGGAAAATAACAAAATATGCATGTTAATATATATATATATCTATATATAGATATATTAACACGCTAGCCGCCATAATTTTGAAGTTATTTGAACCAAATTTTAATATGTTATTTCTAGGCTTAATAGCTCGGTTAAGTTCGTTAATGAGCAAAATCGGTCGCCATCTTGGATCAAAAAGGCGGAAGCAAGAAATGTATTTTCCATATCGTTTCAGTTAGAGATACGAAATTTGGCATAAAGGTGTATTGTTATTAGTAGTTCAAAAAATATTACGAAATGTTGAAAAAGTCGCCATCTTGGATGCAAAATGGCCGCCTAACCCATTGTTCTATAGAATACACAGCCTAAACGGCTGCAACTAGGCCTATCAAATTTGGTATGAAGGTACATTATAACTTGTATGTTACTAAAAATTACATGATGTATCCAAAGACGCCATCTTGGATCCAAAATGGCGTACCTAAACACCATCTTCCACGCCGTTTGAACTAGAGAAACAAAATTCAGCATAAGGTGCATTATGACGAGTAGTTTAGGGGTATATAACAACATTTGGTAATAGTCGCCATCTTGGATCCAAAATGGCCGCCCCAGAAACCCAATTTCCAAATCATTGAAGGTAGAGAAACGAAATTTTCTTTGAAGGTGTATCAAAAGAGTTGGTTACAATAAATGGGACAAACCTCCACTTTGGGGGCGCAGCCCCCCGTGGGATGGTGCAGATGCACACCATGGTGGTGTAGTGCTGCAGGGAGATTTTGGTTAAGATAAAGGAGGCGCATCGTCTCAAAAGCACTGAAGTTGGGGACTTCTCATATATTCTTAGATGTAGTAAGACAATGGATTTGAAACATTGCTAGAAGAGCAAAAACATTGAACAATAAGAGTAATTTCAGGATGAAACCTACATCTTCTATTGTCATCCTGAGAACGTATTGCCACTCTCTCGTAGAGTAATACTAAACAAAACATCAAAATGTTACAGTTAATTTAAATTCCACATGCATCTTTTATATTAGATTCAGTTAAAAAGAACTGTCTTAGATTTTAATACTTTTCATTGAAACCAAGCTTTGTTGTTTAAATATTAAAAGAATGTTATAAAGTTTTACAATGCTTAAAATACATTTAGGTACATTCCGCAAATACTGGATGGGTGCAACATAACTTCAGAATGTAAAGTTTTCCCGAAATTTCATCTTTTAGTTTCAATTTTCTTATTAAATCAACAAAATTATATCTTTATCGTGTCTTTGTGCGCAACTAACGTAAAAGAGGGAGCATATACTATACGCAACCGGGAACATTTCATTAATAATTGCAGTAGGTTTTGGTGTGTAATAGAAACTTTTGTACCTAGTGATTTACAATTCATTACAATAGAATTGGGAGTTCAATTTTGCTGTAAAACATTTGGCAAGAGTGTTTATAAAAATAAATCTGCGGGTACTGTCTTTTAAATATTATATTCTTCAACTGAAATACAGCTTCTGTGCACTCTTCTGATATTGTTTATAACAGAACAATATCTCCATAAAACATACATTTGATTTTAATTTTAAATACTAAAGGTAAAATAAAATACTTGATTCCAAATCTGATTTCTTATGTCATCGGGGAATTATCATTGTTAATAATGTCCAGAATTTCAATTTACAGACGTTGCAATTAACATTTTCGTGATAACAATTACCACAAACTTTGTCTGCATTACCAAATAATGAAACAATAATTAAATTATCTGTTATTCCTTACTAATTGTATAGTCAAAGTGTATATGATTAAGCAAGAACTCAAGAGAGTTTGACAATTATACGTGTGCCTATTAAAATCTAATATGCTTTAAATTCCAGATCGTTATAATCAAACAGATTAAACTGTTTACAAAATGTATATTGAACTTAACACAACTCACCACGATAATAAATTCCCATTTGTTGTCTAGAAGTTGCATTCTTGATTCAATCCTGTGGAATGTTTGGTCAAATTCGACGATAAACGTTAAGAATGAGAAGAGCAATGATTATTCCAAACTGTAAATATTTGGTTGATACGCACTTATCAACTCCATTAACAGATTCCAAAGAATTTGACAACAGCTGATCACTAGAACACAACAAATACCAAGCATCCCAAAAGCTGAGACTATGCATAGGCACTGGTAGATAGCACGTTGGCATTTTCGCTTGTATTTCTTTGTGAACCATCCATATGATGAATCTATTCAGCGATTCGCAGTCCGAACAATAAAAGCGATTACCATCCAATGCAATGTGTGTTAGCTTCGACAAAGATATCAGAGCTGTTGGTATCGTCAATGCATTGTCACGTAGAAATAAGGTAGTAAGATTCGGCATATAATCAAACATGTTCGTTGGTAATTTAGTAATTCTACACTTACTTAGATCCAATAACGTTAGAGAATCTGAAATGAAAAAAAATCCTGACAGTTGCTCGAAATAATTACCTGCTAAATTCAATTTTTGAAGATTTGTATTTTGTACAAATGCTTCAGGATCTATATACTGGATGATATTATCAGATAGATCTAGAACTGATAAATATTTCAACCTAGCGAATGTATTTTTGTTAACTTTGTTTAATTCGTTTGAGTCCAAATAAAGTTCCTCTAGCATAGTAAATTTACGAAATTCATTACTTTTAAGAATTCTAATGTAATTGTTAGATATTATTAACACTTCAGTATACAAGAGAATTTCTGGAATCTCAAGCAGATTCTGGCTGTTACATTTTACCGTTGGATGTTGTTGTGAGACATAGCATTCACATTTCTCAGGACATGTTGTGATATAGCGTAGTGTTGTAACCCAAATGAGTAGAAACTCTAGCATTCTGACACGATTTTTAAATGATATTAACGGTCCAGTTGATTGATGATACACCTCAATGATGCTTATTTTCCCTAGTAAAAAGGAAAGGAGAAAATAATTAATACCATATAATATAACCAATTTACTTTTCAAGATTGACAAGAATCAATATTATTTCTTAGCTTTACTTACAAATACCCAACGTTTTCAAAGATTGCAGAATATATTGCAGAATTTTAGTTTTATTTGTAATAAATAAATAAAGATAGATAGATAGAGACGGACCGCCCCGTTGGTCTAGTAGTTGGCGTGGTTGACTACGGAATGATAGATCCTAGGGTTCGTTTCCCGGCGCTGCGAAGGCTTTTTGATAGTGTGTGGGTCTGGAACAGTGCCCACTCAGCATTGTAATACAATTGGGGAGATGCTATAAATAAAATATAGTGACGATCAGTGGCGGTGGGTGCTATTGTTTGTCCGTTACGGAACACCCCCATTCTTAAAGTTATTTAATTTTTAATTCAATCACACTAAAATATAGAATATGTAATAATATTCTACCCCTCGGAGTTCAAAAGAGCCATAGTTTCCTTTCGGAAGATAAAAAATACTTCACAAGTTCAGAGCTTAATCTTGATGTTGTAATCCACGCGCACTCGCTTTAACGCCTATCTCGCTACATAGCCTTCCCCTCCACTGGATGTTGGACTGGCATTTCTAATACAATTAGTACAGAACTTGAGACATTGCATGGCAAATGCAAGCAGAACGTTTCTGCTCATTCCTCCCCTCCTAGCTCTGCATTGCTTCCACAAGGGGCATTTGTGGCGAGGAAACGACAAGAACTTCTCCCACGCTGCAGAAATGTCGTCTGCTAATTCCCTTAATTTACTCGAAGTTTCTCTCTCTCTCTGTGTGTGTGTGTGAGAGAGAGAGAGAGGGAGAGTATATATATATATATATATATATGTGTGTGTGTGTGTGTATGTATGTGTGTGTGTGTGTGTGTGTGTGTGTGTGTGTGTAGATGTGTTTGTGTGTGTGATCATGTATATGTTCCTTCATGCTTTCAACAGCGAAGTTACCACAGAATGCTGAATATCGCGCGAGACTTTCTGGACATTGGAGTGAGCCCTTAGTGTCGGAAGATAGACGCCAGATCAAATATTTAGACTCGTATGCCCACCTCCAGTCTAATCCAATGTAGGCTAAACTTTCAGTTCTAACTCAAGTGTATACGCTTCTTATCGCCATGCGACCAGTTTTTTATTTAAGTTTTAAATTCTGAGCTATTCGTATAATATTATACCGTACTCTGTATGTAATACAAAATACTTCAAATAATATTTACTTCTTTTTTGAAAGAATTAAGACATGGATAAAAAGCAGGCCACACAGCGATATCAAGCGTAAAAAGCTGAGTTAGAACTGAAAATTTGATCCATGTTGGTTTAGACTGGAAATGGACAAACGAAATTAAATGTTCTCTCCTCTTCCTGTCTTCATATATTCATGAAATTTTTGGCAGCATCAGCAGTCAGTCCAGTATCGCTTTTAGACAAAGGTCATTGCGGGCGACTCATGTCATTTTAACCGCTAAATCATAATTATAAAGTTATGGCATTGTATCGTTCTATTTCAAATGCTGTATATATACATTGTTACGCTCATCAAGTGAATCTATTTATGATGAAACCTGCTTTTATAAATAGAAATGTAATATTTTTTCTCAAATTTGCAAGGCGTGTGTATTTTTTCTAGTAGTCCCCACCCCCCACTCCCATTTAAATAGGTCTATTTTCAAAATATTTCAAAAACTAATAGCACTATCTAAAATGTAAATTCATCGCCTTCTAGAGTTTACAAATTAACATGAAATACAATAGACTGCGATCTCGACATCTTGTCCATTGATGAGTGATACGTTTTCAAAGATTATGATGGCATTATTTAATTGAAGTCTCAGCACTCATCAATCGACATTTTTTTATGATAATTTGTAAGCTCTAGGGCGCTATGAACTTACATTTTTGACAGTGCTCTTAGTTTTAGAAATATTTTGAACAATGTTAAAAGTGTATGTGGGGGATGGGACTGAGGAGCCCTCTTATTGGAAGTTCCTATTCACAACACTGTCTTTGAACATAACGAGGATATTATTCAATGCATGAATAAGTTAATGAAGATGGAGGAAAGAAAAATCAAACGCAATCCATCGGCTTGAAGTAGTCAAGATAACACTTATTAGTAGCTATTTTAATTTCTGGTTTTCTTTTTCCTTTTTTTTCAAGTAAAATAATGCTCCTTGTGGAAATTTTGTTTAATCAACTTCAAAATCGAGAAATTGACCCTTCCTTGGCACAAAAGGCTATTTTCCACTTTGCTTTGAAAGAAATATTAGGCATATTAAAGACCAGCTTGATGATTCGAGTGAAACAACAGAAAATATAAACACGGTATCAAAAAGGAGAAAGAGTGAAAGAATGGAATGGGTAAGGGAAGCAAAGGAAATATACAATGTGATTACTTACGAAGTAAAATCCCGCTTAACATCACATGGCACGTTATGGCAACCATACTGTTGACTCCAAAGAAATTTCGACTTACTTTCGCAATCATCCAAAACAAACTGTGGAGAAATTATGTTTAACTTACACATTTCTTGACAAAGAAAATCTCTGTCTTCACGAACTGTCTTCAATCCACTCGGCAGAAGAATTTCGGTCAATGTCAGAAGCTGTGAGCTTGTTCGACTTAATCGTTAAAAAAGCTTGTAGAAAACGTTTAGAGAATCTTCAAAGTCTCTAAAACTGATATTAAGAATATCAATAACAGTCATACAAATTTCTAGTAACGATGGATTGTGACAAACTATCAAATTCTATTCTCAATATTATAGTTCTCAAAATCGTAGGTAATTGATTTAACGTCCCTTTATTTGAAAATCTGGTAACTTCTTCTTTTGTGTCTATGTTACATAATTACACTCCACATTGATTGATTGTGACTGATTAGTTACCCAATCCTCTCTCCCATACTGAAAGTCTAGGCCCGCAGCCAGGGGGTGGGCTGAACACCTGCAAATTTCCCTTGCCCCAACACATGTACTTATTTTTTAATTTTTTGTATGTTTTGTAAGCCCAAGCCCTTAACTAATTTTTCTTGACCCCCTATTCTTTGTGGCTGGCGGCGGGCCTGAGTGGACATCCAGAGTGAAGACAACCACCGGCAGCCACTGGTGACGATGTCAGTGAGAGCTTAGGGTTTCCTCTCCTTAGGGAGAGGTCTCATCTAGTAATGGGTCGAATATGCCTACGATTTATTGTTATTATCGATGTACAGGCAACCATGGCTAAGTAATAAAAGCGAAGGAAATACCAACCACTACAGTAACGATTAAACCAGCAGGTCGACGAACAATAAAGGGTAACCTATCATTGGGGTTGCTACCTGGAAAGTGTCTGGCACTTTTTATGTCTTGAAGTACAGAATGTAAGTGTTAAAAGTTGTCCTTGATCTTTTCAGTCAAGACAGGATGATGATAAAGATATAGATGCGTTTCCGTCTTCATCTTCTTCTCTGACATCGGTTACACTGTTACACTTCGGTACTAGAATCAGAGTTAGTGCTGGAAGCAGCACCGAAAACAGCAATATTGTCGGAATGTTTGATAAACCTCTAACAATAGTTCTTCGGACCAAGACAAATGAAAACATCAATAGCACAATCCTCTGAGATCTCCTCAGACATATTTCCTAAATATGGCCCACTTTTCAAAGGACAATGTTCGTTCGAACCCTGTATAAAATAGATACTATCTGTATCAACATAAAGTAAACGCTTTGATCCTACCTTTTCCATAGCCTCATATAATTAAACACGCGCGTGTGCTGCAATAAATGCTGCCGGAACAACATTTGAAAATGAATTTGGTTGATAATAATTTTCTAAACCACGATAAGTAACACACATAATGTTTTCAAAGTGTATTACAGAATGTATTTCATATTTTGTATTAAATATGTATTTATAATACTCATCCGGTTTATGCAGAAACACGGTTTGCAACATATCTGTCCTCTGAGACAGCTTTCCATAGACTGAGTTAAGAAGTAGTTTAAAGATGAATCTAAACGCAGGACTATTTTCAATCTTAGATGAATCTAACTCTAGATTCTCATGCTGCTTGAATGCAGCTATTTTTGTTTCTATCTTCATCAGTGACGCAATAAGAGGGGTACTCACTGCTCTCTTGTTTTAATTTCAGAAACGTATTTACATAATTTTCAAAGACACCCTGAGACCTCACTGGCGCATATTTAGCCATTTCAAAGTCCCACATTTCAAAAAAGTATTTTATTTTGTGTCCTTCCTTCAATGCCAACTGAAGTTCTACAGAAACTAATGTTCCATGCAGGAGACGTTCTTCTTCACGGATAATATTTTTCTTTGTTTCGTGTCTCCTTGCACTTGGCGCACAGGTCAAACATCAGCTTGTTATTTGCAGTAGAAGGGAGAACCGGAATGTAGAGACCCCGAGGAGCTAGCACAGAACACTTTACTAGACCATTCACCTTATCAATCTGGGCAAAATTCGATGTGTAAAGACGAGAAAAACCAACCGGGAGTTGTTAGCTGTTCATCATTGCTGGGTACAAAGACGTGAAGTCAAAATATCGTACCTGTCTTCTTGCTTGTCAAACAACCTGTCTTCTTGCTTGTCAAACACTGCTTTCAAAGAAAAGACGAAAGCCCTCGGTCCGTCCTCCTTTATAAACATGTTTCTGAATAAAAGGCTCTTTCAAGCCCCTACATTGATTGCTAATAAACTCTTTCAATATGAGATTTGATTGTACAACACGTTTGAATTTACATTCCCATTTTTCAATGACTCTGTAGCCTCTATTTTGTTAAAAATCGCCTTGTTACTTCTGGTTTATCAAATCTTGAATTTAATGTTCTCCCTGTGTTTTCATCTAATATCTCATCTCCCCGCACAGTAAAACACTGCTTGCATCCATTCCATCTGCACCTATGGAAAGATAAAACAGTATTTGTATTCAGCCAACAATTCGTTTAACTTAGTCATCAAACTTTACATTACAGATTTTGACTTCTGGACAATTTGAGGCGTGTCGTATTTAATTTCCTGTACTGAATTTCATCCATTTGAGCCACTTGAGAGCACCAACACTGTCCTGATGCCTAACGCCATAGGGTGGAATGATGGCAAACTGATTCCCGCGAACATGATGTGTAGTAATGTCCGCAGTGTACGGGATGCCAACCTGGGACACAATATAAATGGCTACACGTTGAAACTTTTCAATTAAATCTGTAAATTTTTGAATGGCCTGAATTAAAATATTTACATCATTTAAACAGTAAGCCAACCATTCCTTTTTGAAATCAAAATTTACTTTTTCTTGAACACAGCATTCATGCAACTTAAACAGTTCATCACGATCCTTTTCCGTTCTTGAATCTGGATCAAATAATTCAATAGGATGTATTTTTTTCAACATAAGACTGAAACTTATCTGTATTCACTAAATTCCTCCCTTACGCAGCTCTGTATTCAAACCTAAAGATTTTGGCAAATCTGCCAACTTAAGAGGCATCAAATTGAATGTCCCTAAAAATCTTTTTACCCTTAATTTTCATTTCAATCAGTCTCATGCCTTGGAGAACTGCCTCGGGCACAATTTTTCGATCAAGCAGGTGGCGCAGTACAAAGAGATTATCGAATCGTCCTTCATTGTGAGAAAGAAATATGTCCTTTTCAAACATGTCACGCTTCTGTAGCACATAATCCACAAATTCTCTTATATTATAAAACACATTCGTTCTTGTGCCTCACAGTGCTCAGAAGTCTCACATTGTAATAGATCATCATTCTCTATCCATTTGTAGTATCTTTGAATCGCTACAGGAACGTTTACTTCATGCTCTTTCACTTTAGGATATGCTGCATCTATGAGTTTTGTTTCAAAGTTATAGGCAATATAAATACACTTTTCTACCATTTTTATCTTCTTCATATAGGATTTATGCTCTTCGTCTAAAAATTTCTCACACAGCTTCCAATAATGCTAAGAGCACAAATGATTATTTTTTCTGTAACGATAGTCAATTATTTTAAAACAAGGACATTGCTTCACCAGATCACATAAAGATTTAGATCGAGAAGTATTTTGTTTGTGCCTGGCATAACATGCCGGTCCTTTGAATATTCAGTGACAATATTTACAAACAACAGAATTTGTCTTTTCGTCAGGTCGGTCGATGTGGTTTCTCACAGGAACACTTGACATTGCACTTATGGTCATAAATATTATCTTATCCCACTAAACATTATGAACATATATTTTTTGCACAAGGCGTATAACAATTAGTTCAACGTTAAAATGATGGTTATTGTGTTATAGGAAAGGTTTCTGTTGAGAATAGTTTCCTGCATACACAATAGTCATCATTCCGTTCTATACTTCTGCAAAAACACAACTATTTGGTACATACTCCCAAAATATCTCTTAAATTGATCGATATCGTCAAGTGTTCCCCCTGGAGCGTTCAAGTTAACCACGACTTTTTTACATTAATCAATTGTAGTTGAATATTTTTGCTCTTCGTACCGCGCCACTCTTCTATATCGACATTTAGGATCTGCAACATGCGTCACCGATACAGCCAATGCTCTTGGTAAACATAGATTGTCGTGATTTCTAATTCAATGCACGATTTTATTATGCTTTGAATTAATACCTTTCTGCTTTCCAGGTGCGAGATGATCACATCGACGTCTATAATAACCAGTTCCCTCAACTGGATCTACTATATGTATCTTGAAAGTTATATCACGGTTAAAGAAAAAAGTTTCATTATTATTTCATTTCATTGGAATTAGATTGAAAAGCAACGTCTCCATAAATGCTTCTTTTCCCCCGTCAGACAATATGGATTGGAACAGAATCAGGATTATTATTGTGTATCATTAATCCCACTTGTGCATTGTCAGTCCTATTATTTAACACTCTCGTAAGGCAAAAGTTGATAAGGTCTTGTATCATTGCTTCAGGATCTCTCACAGCGAATTGTGGGTTTAACGGAACAGTAATTTCATGTCCTGTGTTACGAAATTTCCGAAATGGTCTCTCCTCTTCGCAAACAATTTTGAATTCGCATCGTCTCGAACCTTCCTCCACCTGACAGTGTTCTACATTTCCCTACTCAACCTGGCTTACTTCCGGTTCCCGCTGTTGCTGCTGATTTTGATGCAATTGTTGAACTCCGTTTTCAAAATCAATTCTTAATGGCAATACAGCCTCATGAAAACGTCTTAAATCATCAAAATCAACAACAACGCAATCTCCATGCCTATAAAAATGACAAAATGTGTCCAGTGCTGCGTGTAGTTCGGGTAGGATCTGAAACAATCCAGCATTAAACACCTCGGTAGCTGTCGTGCATTAAGGAAGGATATTTTCTTTGAAAATGGGGCCAGCAGCAAACAAAAACGGATCGAGATTCATGGAAGGAACCAGAACTTGCGTGGTTAAATTAGTATGAACATCAAAAGCTCTTAATAATTCTTCTCGTGTGCGAAATAATCCAAAATTAAAACATGTCAGAATATCAATATTATTTATAGGCTACTTACAGTTGCACCACCAGGTTCAATGGAGGTCGCCGGTACGCCAGTTGACTGGATCAAGTGAAATGGATCAATTATCCTAAAAAGGAAAGAAAACTCAAATCATATACATATCTCTTATTATACAAGTTTTGATATTCATGTTGATATTCATCAGGTGCATTTGCTTTTATCGATATAGCAGCGATATTTTCTCTATCGATTTCGCAAAGATATTTTCTCATTGAAAACTAACTTTATTCCAAAGTATCACATCTGCTTCCTTTAACCAGCTCAAGATTCCTTTCGTATTTTGAACGGTGCAACCACTGTTCCATAAAGATCAGTGATAGGGGCAATGATATGTAATTTCAGATATTGATGTTAATTTTAAAGAGGGGCAAAAACTTCTTCAAGCTCTTGTACTTTTATTGCAAACATTTTATCTTCTTTTCTTTCACAGATCCAAGTTGTATTTGGACTATTTAATTTTTCAGAGAAGCGTTTTATAACTCTTAATTTAGTTCCATTTTATATGACCAGTGTAAGCCATGATAGAATTTTCCAAACCAGTTCACTTGTCTTTTACAATATTTATCCATCTCATTGAAGGAGAGGGGAAGTGAAAGCAGAAAATTTTCATAAATGTTGCCATTTACGAAACCTAAAATTAATTCACGAATCATAAACTTTTTCCGATTTTAAAGCCCTGTGATTCCACTACGATCTCCACCTTGTCGCAAACCAAACGTAATCAACAACAGTAATGTATCTTCATTTAAAATTACAAATACTACTCTAGTAAAACTTAATATTCATTTTTTTATACTACGTTATACATTTATTTTTAAATATTTTTTTTATTTTCTGTATAGTGTACTGAAATAAATACTGCTTCTGGTACCTCTAAAATATTTCAAAACTTTCTCAAGTGCAATAATTTCGTTGTACGTTGTACAGCGAGCGAAGAAAGTTCCTAAAATGCAAAATTGCTGAACATAAGCAAGACACCAAACACGAAAATTTTCTCCTCATCAGTTCTGATAAGGAAATAAATATAGTTTTTACGAAATCCAACCATGCAGACTTCGCTCAAGCACAGATTGGTAAAACATATACGCCCCCTTAGTAGTATAATACTGCAATAGTTACATAAAACTGGCAGGTTTTTTCTTGTTTAACCGCAGACTTACGTTTCTCCATTTTTACACTCTCCTAGATTACAATAACTACATCTTCGAATACAATAATAAAAAATTCGATTGTGTCAAGGTCGGCATTTTCTGTACTAGCGTGTCGGCTACATTGCATGAATACCTTAAATTATAGTAATAACTATGATTTATACAATAGTCGACGATAATAATATGATAAATAATCATTGATCAATATGATACCACTTTTTTGTTCATAGAGTGTATACTCTATGTAATGGTCAATAGTATCAATATGCTAAATACTCAATAATCAATCTGTTAACACGATTTTCAGTCATTTGATGTATATATTGCCTTCAATGTTACATATTTTCATTGATTTTATAGTTTAATCCAGTAATTACCGTTATTTCAATTTTAATTTTATAATTTAGATTAGTGTCTATTACTTTATGAAGACCTTATAGAGACCAATCATTGGAAATTTACATTGTTGTGTTATCTTGTCGTAAGATGAATTCGATAACAAGTCAAGAAGACATACGCTAGATATGTCGAAATCATGAGTCAGGATGACAGACACTGAGGGTCGAAGCCGGTTGCCTTTTCAGTGGGCAAGTGAGAGATGCAGGAAACTTTTTTCCTTACTCTCGTCTCTATTTCTTCCTTTGGGTCTTTTAAGAAGAAAACAGACATCGATCTCCTTCTCCTCCTCCCCGCATAGTCGAAATACACTTCTCGGAGTCATCTGGCCCCCAACTGGCGCGAAATTGTAATATGCATTCTATTATTTTGATGAAACTCACATGTTTTGGATATTACGGCGTTCACCTATGCCCTTTTGGTTTATTAAAAAAATAACCCTTGACCTGCCAGGGAAGCATGGTAATCTTTTGAGTGTGAGAAGCCGGAAGTCTGGTCGTGATAAATATGGAGGAGAAAATTCTCTGTCGCCAAACGGGTTAATTGTTTTTACGTAACAGATCAACACGTGTGTTCATGCATGCATACGATATTGTTTTAATTTTTGCAGTGCTTGAATAGATTTGAGGAAGTGAAAACCTTCTTTGTTTATGTTAGAAGTCGAGGTAAAAAAATGCATGTTAACTCTTTCTTGAATAATCATACAAAGGCGACATTAGTTCGAAAACAGGAAAAGTGAAGTTTCATACGAAATATTAGAAGTATATTTCATACTTAGAATAAATATTCAAGGGATAATCTGTCTAACGATAGCTTTATATAAAGAAATATGTATACATGATAGGAATATATGTATATCTACCAATATATATACATAATAGATAGCATTTTGAATGAATTTATTTCCGGCAAAAGCTAAA